>APFE030745364.1:103704-138522 GCA_000404065.3 Pinus taeda
TGGGTATCTGCCAAGGAAGCAGGAAGTGGAAGGGCTTGGGGGTGGGGAGGCATATTGGGAGGTAGAGACAGAAGGGGGCAGAGATGAAGGGCGAGTGGCACCACCTCGACTACCACCTCACCTGCACCTCATTCTATGGCGTTAGCGCACGATTCTTCGACTTGAAAGCTGTAGTGAGATTTGAGTTTCAGGGTCAGGAGGAGGGACAAGAGTGGCAGAGGGGATGTTGAGAGGAATAGGGGAATTAAAATCCGGTCCAGAGAGAGGGGTCAGGACCTCAAAATGTAGGTTGCAGAGAAAGGACTAAGAAAAATGATGACCATTGCCAAGGTCGACGCAGGAGAGGATTCCCCAATCTCTTCCTGTGGTGGTGCGAAGGCTCGACTCTGCTACAGAGGGGTGGCAAGAGTAACTGAGAGGCCGAATGGGTGAACTTAGGGGGCTTTGCTCCATATTTTTGAAATTGTAGAGAATTTCTTGGTTTTCCCATCTAGTTAATGGCGTCGGCCGAGGAGCCAAGACCTGCATTAATTTCCCACAGGGGAAGGCGGAGGTTGCCATGAGGATCAACCACCTACTAATCCAGCAGCTGATGTGCACTAATGGCTCATCTAACACCTGCATCTGCGGGTGCTACATCCATTTGCACCACCTTTGTGTATTATTGTTCGTGTGTGGCATCTTTTGTAATTTCAAGCGAACCTGTGTATAGAGTTTGATCACTTATCACCCCTAGATTGGCTAAGAGGTTGGCAACTTTGTTGATGTTTCTCTTGATGTGTTTGAAAGTGATTGCCTTATTAGTTGCAAGCAAAATCTTAATGTGTTGCAAACGAGCTGCAAGTCTCCAGCTACAAGATAGCTTGTTTACTGGCGTGCCATGTATCATTTGTTGGGCCATGTTGATAAGGATTTGAGAATATCCTTCTATGATTAAGGGGAGGTAGTTGTGCTAATGAGTGAGATTTAGACCTTGCCATAGTCCCTCCAATTTAGCTGAATTGTTCATGTCCCATCCTGAAGTGCCTAGGTAAAGTAACAAAGGATTGCCATCATGATCCCTGAAGATTCCTCTGTGTCTGGCCTGACCTGGATTACCTTTAGAAGCGCCATCAAAGTTGAGCTGTGTGAATCCTGAGGGTAGAGGGCACCACTTGCTGGAAGATTGATGGGCAGGGATGGATTTGGTGGGTAGCTCTTGAGTCTGGATGAGCTTGAGGTTCCAATTCATCCATATATTTCATTCTTGCAGATCGATCGGAAAGTCCTTAGTACTCCAAGATTGTAGTGCTAGAGTTTCCTAAATGTTGCTGCACATATTATTCCATATGATTTTTGTGGCGGTCGCTTGACTCCTAAAGATGTGTCCATTCCTCTCCTTCTAGATTGTCCACATGACGAGGCATGGAACGATTCTCCATAATGCATTAAGCAAGGGACTCTTGTATGGGTTTTTGGCTTAGTGACGAATGGCTTTGGTGATGTCTTCTTTGTCTCTACCATATTTTTGACATCTGAAAATTGTTTTTTCCCAGAGTTTGTTTGCCAGATTACATGAATCCATGAGATGCTATATAGTGTCCTCCTGTTTCTTACAGTTGTTGCATCTTGAGGGGAAATGAATTTTTTTTTCTTAAGTTATCGCAAGTAAGAATTATTTTATGGCAGAGCATCCATAGAAAAGTTGAGATCTTGGGCTAGATTTGAGGGGACCACACTTTGTCCCAAAGAGTGTCCTTGTTGGTCTGAGGATTGATCATAAGGTTGTATGCCTCTTGTGTGGTGAAGGTGCCACGTGGTTTGTATCCCCAATGTAAGATATCCTTTTCTTCATAAAATCTAATTCTCCTATTGGTTAACTCTGTGTCTAGCTCCTTATACATTATCTGTGTACCATTCCTGATGATGAATTATGCTTTCTAGCATTGTCTATATCCCTGATCGAGTGTGGGAATCTAGTATTGGTTGATCGTTTCCCAGCAATGTACTTCCTCGTCCTCTATTGGTGGAGGTAAGATTAAGCTGTTGATTTAGGGTCTTTGCTGCCATGAATCCATCCAGAAATGAGCACTATTGCAATCTCTTATTTCCCAAAAGTTGTGCTGATGGATCAAATTTTTGTGCATTCTAGCTGAGTCCCAAATTAGGAAGCCCTTACCCATGTCGGTAAGCCTAATTAATTCTTCATTCTATCTATGGTTGGCATACTTGGCTCTCCATAGGATTTCCCATGGTGTGTGTGAGGCTAAAAGCCACTTCCACCATATTCGTGCCCCCATGACTACGTTAGTATGTTGAGGGTCTTGAAGACTGATTCCCCAAGGTTTTTTGGGAGGCAAACGGTAGCCTACTTTACCAGTTACAATTTGTGTTATGTCCCACTGATCCCAATAGGAAGTTCCTTTGGATATCTTTGATTTTTTTGAGAACCCATTTGGGTGCTGCTAAAACAGACAATAGATAGAGAGGCATAGATTGCAGTTCACCTTTGATGAGGATTAGCTAGCTTGCCATGTTTATGGCTCTAAAGGTCCAAGAGGTGAGGCGGGATTCTAGCTTGTCGAGGAGAAGTTTCTATGAGGAGTGCTTGAGGGTAAAATTAGTTAAGGGATCACCAAGGTACTTGGAGGGGAGAGAGGCAATAGAGAATCCCAAAATGCAAGCTATGAAGGATTGAGTTATGGCAGGAGTATGAAAAAAGAAGATCTGGGACTTAACTGTATTGATACTAGTGCCAGATGTGTTGGAGAAATCATCAAGGAGGGATTTGAATTTTTGGGCTTCTTGGACTGGCGAATTTCCAAATAACATGTTATTGTCCACAAATTGTTGGTGGGTAATGGCTGGGGAATTATGAAGGGAGATTCCTCTAAGTTGTTGCTCTTGGAGGGCATGCTTTATGGTTCTACCCAGCCCTTCATCCATAAGAATGAAGAGGAATGTAGAGAGGGGATCCCCTTAGCAGATGCCTCTTGAGGGTTCAAAAGGGCATGGAAGGGATTCCATTAACCAGTATGGAGAAGAAAGCTGAGGAGATTAAGCTGATGATCTAGTGAACCCATGAAGCTGAGAAACCAAAGGCTATAAACATCGATTGGATGTACACCCAACTCAACTTATCAAAAGCTTTTGAGAGATCGATTTTTAGTAGCATACCTACTTTTTTGTGGTGCTTGAGAGAGTGGATGATCTCGTGGGTCAGGATGATTCTATCTATGATTTGTCTTCCTTCGACATATCCCTATTGTTCTGGCGAGATGAGCAGGGGAAGAAACGGCTCTAAACGTGAGTTTATAACTTTGGAAATTATTTTGTAGATGAAATTGTAGATGGCTATAGGCCTAAATTTGTCCGACGTATTAGAGTGTTCCTCCTTGGAGATGAGAGTGATGAATGTTGCATTCAGGGAGGGTAGCATCCAATGGAGAGTTCTAGACTCTTCGACTACTTGCTAGACCTCCTCTTTGATAATATCCCAGAATTTGTGGAAGAAAGTGGAGGTGAAACCATCTGGACCAAGAGATTTTCCTTCCTCAAGCTACTTCATAGCAGATTCCACCTCCTAAAACGTTACTAGACGAAGAAGCAATTGATTGTGTTCATCTATTATCACCTTTGGGATATGAGGGATAACATTGTCAATTGATGGCCTTTTGTTGGTGTTAGGTTCCTGATGGACTGATTTGAAGTGCTTGATGAGTTCTTTTTCAATATCCTCATGATATTCCAAGTGGTCTCCCTGTTGGTTGTGAATTTGGGTGATGTTGTTATGCATTCTCCTTTGGATTGTCAAACGATGGAAGAATTTTGTATCCCTCTCACCTTCCTTTGACCATCTTATTCGTGATTTCTATTTCCAAAGGATTTCCTCTTGTTTTTCTCTTTCATTAATTTGCGTCTAAATATTTTTTTCCTGTTCATTGCTGGCTTCAGTCCTGCCTTCTTTGATGAAGGTTTGCTATATTTTCTCCATTTCCTGAGCTAGGGCTTTATGAGCTTGAAAAACATTTCCAAAGGTAGCACTATTCCACTATTTGATTTGCACTATTAGGAACCTCAGATTTTGCTGAAATTGGAACATTTAGGAACCTGCTAGGGGAAGAAAGCTTTTCCACGCATGTTGTACTAGAGCTTTGAAATGAGGATGGGTCAACCAGAAGGATTCAAGGCGGAAGGGTTTTCTAGTGGAGTTTCCCGGTCTTTGTCACTGAAGCTAGATTGGGTAATGGTCCGACCCTGCAAATGATAGTATAGATGTTGAGAGGTGTCCTCCTAGATGAATAGCGTTATTTGATATCAGAAATCGATCAAGCCTTGAAGCAATTTGATGAGGACCAAACCTTTTGTTATTCAAGATGAATATTCCATTGTTGTAGGGCAGGTCGATTAACCAATTGCTTTGTATGAACTCCTTGATGTGCTCACTTTCATTGTCGAATGTGATTCGGCCTCCTGATTTTTCCTCTAATTTGGTGATCATATTGAAATCACCTCCCGTGATCCAAAGTGGATGGGTTTGGTTAATGTTGAGTAGTGTGAGCATGTCCAAAGTTGTGATTTTGTCCTCAGCAGCTTGCAGGAAATACACATTGGTAAGATGGCCATGCACATTGGTCTCTATGATATGGAAGTTAGCTTGAATGAACTGGTGGTTTGCGTTAAATTCTGTGAGTGCAATAGCCTGTGCATTCCAAGCTATTGCTAATCCACTCGAGGCTCCTATAGCATCCATTTCCATTGTGTGACAGCTAGGCCATGCTTTTGAAAGGATCGTACTAAGAAGAGTACTATTACATTTCATTTTTTGCATAAAGAAGATATGTGGTTTCTCCTTATGTATCAAGTTTTTTATCATTCTGTATTTCTCAGGGCCATTCAACCCTCTTGGATTCCATGATGTGAGCTTCATGGTTCAGGGTTGGGGAATGGCTTGTAGTACTTGGTGAGTTTAGAATATCTTCCAGATTCTCCCAGCATTTCACCAATGGGGATGGTTCGCTGTAGATCTATCTTTCTCCCTCTTTTCTTAGTATCCTTGAACAAGTTCTTGCCATCCGACTAACTTCCTAGTTGAATTCCTAGAGATCTTTATTGATGTGCTCTAGGTAAAATGACCTCTAGACTTTCTAACTGTCTCGTTGGGAACTTATCATATTGCTTTTGCTTGCAAGCCTGCTCAAGGCTAAAAATATCAAAGTTTCCTAGGTCGACGCTTTCAGGTTCTTCATCCATTTACCTGAGTTCACTGCTCTTGGTATTGATGTTCACTGCAAGCTTGGGATCAATCAGAAGGGTATCGATGTCCATGCCATTAGGTTCCCAAGCCATCTCTTTAGTGGACGCGGTGGAGGGGGGAGCTTGGGGTTACTCAGGGACATTGTCAGGAGACGCATCTGGCTGAGGGGTAGCAGAGGGTTGAGTATGAATGTCATGAGAGTGCATGGGGGGTTCAGGGACCACAGAGTCAGTCTGAGCTAGAATATCCAAGCTATTACGCGTTGAGGGATTTGGATTGCCGGCCAAGTTATTTTTAGGTTGAGAAGCAGGCTTTTTGTGATTCCTTTCCCAAGAGTTCAATTTGGTAAAGCCTTAATGATCGGTTTGCCCAGAGGCTGTGTTGGAGGAGGGCTTGGCATTGAGTGGGCAGTCTCGGAATAAGTACCCAAGTGCATGAGATTTTTGGCATCTGAATGGAACATGCTTGTAATCTAAAGTTTGGATCATTGAAAATCATCATGGGATAAACTTACCGAGTTCGGAAGAGCTTTGTTCATGTGCATGTAGACACAGATGTGGGCGTAGGAACTGTATCTTCTGTGTTTTGTTTCTTCTGCAACTTTTATGAATTCTCCCAGTTCGTTTCCAATGTCTTTTAAAGACTCTTCATCCCAATATTCGAGTGGTAGGGAATATAGCCAGATCCAAACTAGTGCTGAGATAAGACCTTCTTTATCCGAGTTGAATCACTCGATCCAGTCTCGTAAATAAAGTCCAGTGGCGTTGAAGAAGTAAGGGCCATTGTCTAAGACCCTGTTTCGATCTTCTATGTAGTTGAAGATCACTGTGAAAAAGCCCTTTGGTCCTAGCTTTAGATTGATGTGTCCTTTTGGTTTCCATTTTGCTGCTATCCATCAGTGTAAGGCTTTCTCTATTGTAAAAAACCAAATAAATTTCCCAATAAGGGCATGATATTTCATGTATTGGATCTGAGTGTTGATTCTATGACTCAGCAGTTCAATCTTAGGTCATTCTACAGCTACAGGTTTGCAGGTTGCTTTGGGTTTCTCATCATCTTCCACTGCATGTTGCTGCATGTCCGGGGGTATATCTTCTATACCTTGTGGTTCATTATGCGAATCAAAGTTATGCTGATATGTTTGCATTTGTGGATCAGAGGCATTGTCAGCGTTGTTCGTGGCTCGTAAAGGAAGGTTCACCCAAGGAGGAGGTTCTGTGACCTCCCCCATCGGGGAAGCCATTGAGGTTGAACTATGAGCTGACGTGCATCGCTGTCAGGAGTTGTAGGGTTGGTGGATCAGGGACGCCGTGCTTTGAGCAATACTCCATCGCTGAGAGAGGTTAAAACCCTAGATCGCCATGTTCTTGCTCTGAATCTCCTGTCGACTACATCAACTCTCCTTGAATCTACAATGTTTAATATTTTAAAGCTTTTCCTTTTTCTTTTATTTTTTATATAATTTATTAGTTACACTTTTCCATTTTTGTTTTTCAAAATATATATTGAGGATAGTGTAACCATTCACATTTACACTATAGTTGGTCATGGACGTAACGAATGAGATTTAGATTCGATTTCGATTTTGAAGACATGTATTTCGATGCAACTCCAATTAGATTCATGCGTCTATCGATGTTTCTAGCAGTAACAAACCAGTGGCGGTATAAAAAAAATTTCTTTCCTTCTATCATACATATGTAAATGAATATTTTCTTCTCCCTTTTCTATTAATATGTCGTATGGATAGTGAGTCACATAAGCACAGTTACCACATTTCAAAGCCCTATCTAGTGTTGGCCATTTCTGAAGATTAATATAATATATTCACAAATCATCAAAATATATTTTTCATTCTGAAGAGCAATATAATATACTCACAAATCATTCGAATATATTATGAAAACACATGCGGTTGTACAGTTAATGAAGGACCTCGAAAACAGTCAACGTTTAGGAGAACTGTTAATGTTTCAAGTACGCATTGGAGTAATGCGGTCATGGGTAATTTCAAAATGAAAAGTCCAAGACGATGTCAGCGAAACAAATATACAGCCTGCAGACTCATCCTCCGAGCGAAATTTGAGGAAATATGTTGCGGATACTTATAATAATAGATATCATTTTGTGGGGGTGTGCTGTGGTTAATGAGTTGGAGCTTTGCATGATTAAATGAGCTGCGATATTATAGATATATTATATATATATATATCACTTCTATTAAAATATTTTGTGATTGTCGCTACTCTATTAATTTATTAATAATTAATTAATTAATTAATTAATAATAATAATAGTAACATTAATTAATAATAAAAATCATGCTGATGATGATTAATATTCACAAAGGTTTACCGGACTTTAAGAAGAAAAACAATTTAAATGAGATTTTTTCATATCTTATTTCTATGATCAAAAAAAGGGAGAGAAGCACTCTAAGATCATTATAGTTGGGTTAACATAACAAGCCAAGAATATTGGAAGTGCGGCGGATGTTAGGGAAATGAGAGTGGATGTGACTAGGAGTTGGGCAATCTAAAAGGAAGTGTTTCTCATCTTCCATCCTCTTTGCATCACAAAGATGATAGATTCTATTGTCCTACGGAGCCTTGGGAGCTGACCACTGCCCGATCTCAGTTCGAAGCTCATGATAATTAGTGCTAATTCTAGTGATGTTCATTTTTTTCTTAGTGTTGGTTAAAAGAGAGAGATAATTTTGGTTATCAAGGGTGGGTTTGATCACCTTCTTATAATATCTTAGCTTCCTTTTACCCTCCAACTCCCTGTCATCCCACACTTTATCTTTAAATTTGGAGGTGATAATATCTTTTACACTATTCTTGCTTCCGAGGATAACATCCTCCTTTATCCGTCAATGGTTGAGGAAAGACTGAGCATACTTATACCACCCACGCTTGAGGTGAAGATGGGTGTTTTGGCTAATGTTAGAAGCAATTTGAGAATCCTCTTGGCTTCCATGTTGTAAAGCTTCTTCTTATACACCAGATACTTAAACGTAGCCTTGTTTTCAAAGTTGGAAGGAGAAATTTGATTAGGAGGATATGATAGGTTGTATTTCCCTTGATCTTAAGGTTGTAGGCATTGAATTGATTTTGAATTATCTCAATCTTTCTCAACGACTCGCTGGATATACTGCAACCCCAAAATTCACATCCATATAAGACAACAAGGGTGATGAGAGTCTCAAAATGGATCCTTTTTTAACTCCAAATACAAATATTAGCCAACTTACAATTGTTTTTAACCTTGTAATAATCTTTCCATCCTCCAATAATCCTTTTCTCAATGCTATAATTCCAGTTGAGCTAATGAGGAATCTCAATACCCAAATATTTATAAGATGAAACCTGTTCTAAGGAATAGTTATCATAGATGAAATTACTATGGTTGATCTTTTTGGATTTGATAATCATAACTTTAGTTTCATCGGTATTGACCATAATACCCATATTAGAGAAGTAATCATTAAGAGACCTAAGCTACTTTTCAAGGTCAACATGGCCTATAGTAAGAAGAACGATATATTCATCATAAAAGAGAAGAGTAATCATTATACTAGCAAGCTCGATGTCCTAACAAACCATGATTTCTAAACACTACTCTAGCCTAACAATGTACATGCCAAAAAGGGTACAGGTTAGGGGACACACTTGCTTAACCCCAATATTGCATTTAATGTATTTAGACAACACGTTGTTGGTCTTAAGCATGGCAACAACAACCTCGTAGTGGAAAATCACAACAACATTGGAGGAACCATTATCTCATCAAGACATTTCCAGAGCTTATCTTGAGGAACAATGTCAAACGATTTTCTAAAGTCCACAAAGTAGAACAAGACATCGACTTTATTATTGCGACATTCCTTGAGAATGTCACTAAGAGTGACAAGGTAGTCGATAGTCAAGTGATGTGTCCTTAACACAGCTTACCCTTTAGCTCTTTTACCATGGTTTTCAAGCCAAAGGCTGATCTTCTTTTCCAATATGAGCCCATAATTTTTTGCTAAGATGTGGTTAATCATAACGATATTCTAGTTACAACGAGCATTTTTGTTCCCATTTTTAAATATAGCAACAATAAGGCTTTGCGTCCAAGGCTGAGGGAAGATATGCTTTGTAGCCATGTTGAGAAGCTTTTGGAGATGAGGAATGACGATATATCTTCCTATTCTAACGATTCCATCTTTGTACCCTTGAATATCTTTAGTTTTTCCATTAGCGAGCTTACTAATCCCACACTAAACATATTCAAGAGAAAATATATCTTCCTTAATAAGAGGGTTTATGATGGTGTCCATGGTGTCTATGGAGTCATACAACTTCTTGAGATAGATGTCCTTGTTCTCTGAGGATATCAAATGATTATTTTTTCATTTACGAATAGACACATTTAGTGAAAACTTTCTCGATGCAACTTTAGAAAGGTGAAGCAATTGCTCTTGTCTCTTATTGACATAAGGTTGCTTCTTATTTTTTATGAGGGATTTATATATACTAATATTCCAGAGCTCTACAATTTCATTAGGAGCATTAATAATCTCTTTGCTGGAAACTTTACAGTCTTTGTCATAGTAAGGTTGGAAGTTCTATTAATTAGATTTTACGAAAACTTAGTTGAGAACATATTGATGGTAGTGGAAAGGGTAGTAGTAAAATAGTAATAAATATGAAAAATGTCGTTATTATATGTTTGGGTTCCTAAATACCTCTTTAAATCCTTTAAGAAAAGGTAAATATTACTCAGGTCGAAACGAGTGTGTCATTCGCTTTCACTAGCTTCCTACACCTGGTTAGTATGTATAGTAAGGACTAGGGTTAAAGGCAAAGGCATGTGATCAGAGTTAAGCTCATAATCATTAAGTAGTTCAAAGTTGGTAATAGAATTAAGGGCATGGGTGTTTGAAATCACATAGTCCATGACACTACTGCCTAGCCCATGGAACTAAGTCATCTAGCGAGACGAAGGCCAATTGGTAATACCATTGTAAATAATTTGGTCTTGGGAACTACAAAGCTTGAGGAGCTCGATGTCGAATAAGTTCTCTGTTATGCCTTCAAATTTTCTCTTGAATCTATTAACTAAGTCATCATCTTCATCAAGCCACAAGTGATTAGGGTTAAAGTTGTTACTTAGCATAATAGATAGGTTAGTAGCAGTTCTAGCATTAAAGTCCAAAAGAAAAATTATATTACCTTCCTTCCTAAGGTAGTGGATGTATTTTTCTATGTTATTGAAAAGATAATTCTTATCCAAATTGTTTTTCTTAATCGAGGTAGAGTTTTAGGAGAAAAGTAGCATATTACAACAAAAATCCTATTAGTAATAGAATCGAAGATCTCGATCGAAATGTACTAATTGAAGGGATCAATTTTATGAAGAAACAATGTTTTTTATATAACCAACTATACCACCAAGACTCGTTCGACAAGATTTCTTATTCCAAGTCGACTAAAAAATGAATTTGTCAAGGTGAGGAACATTAGATTCGTCATGCTCCCAAATTTCGACTACGAAAATAATATCAATATCACAAAGGATCCAAGTTTGCATAGGGCCTTTACACCATGAAAAACCATGAAAATTCTAGTAGAGGATATGGAGTGATCATACTCCCTATTCATCAATTGTATTTCGGACAATATCTCTAATAACAGCTTTTCGATTCCTAATGATAGCCCATTTCCCTTCTTTTATTATCTGCTTGACCTTCTAGACTTCTTTCTCGATTTCAGCTTGATCCTTTAGAATAAGATCTTCATTTATAAAGATTCATGTTCCTTTTAGGCTGGGGATTTTCCGAGTATATCCAATTTATAGTCATTACAATTTACCTTAATACAAATTAGTCTTTGTTTATGCACAAGTATCTTTCCTACTCATATTGCTTTTGTGATATGCATAGTTTGAATTTGAAATTTTTGTTTTAGTTGTTCTTTTACTATTTCTAATGTGTCATCATTGCTTTGTTATTCTATACCATCAATAACCATAATAATCATAATTATACACTTTTGGCATATATGAATGACATTTACTAATGTGATTATGCATGTAAAATTTACTAATGTAGTTGTGCATATGATTGTGCTAATTATATGTAATTAACAATATTTATATTAATTAAAATATTAATAATTAATAATAATTAATTAATTATACTATTAAATTTAATTTAATAATAATAATAATAACAATATTTATATGTTCCAACTTATACCAATATGTAAATATGGTTGTACTAGTACCTAATCTAAATCTAAGATTATATTAGTGAAACAAATGTATAAGTTAAGCAAATACATCCTTCAAACTAAATTTGAAGAAACTTGTTTTGAATATATGTTATGCATATTTATAATAATAGATATATGAAAGCTTGTTTTGTGGAAGTGTGTTGTGCTTAATGAGTTGGAGCTTTGCAATATTGCCTCAACTGTGATTCTTATATACCCATTTCTGTAAAATATTCTGTAATTGTCGCTACTCAATATCTCAATATTATATCTTCATTCGGATTAGAAGAAAAATTTGGTCACCCCCAATCTCCTTGAGTTCAATAATATATTTTAAAATTTTCAACGTAATTGAAGCGAAACTTATAATTGTTCCAGAAGAAATGTTTCAATCATTTCGCTTTACAATGTTTCGAGTTTCATATTTCTAAACAAGAACTTACCATAATTAAACTATAATGAAGAAAACTCTAAACGAAGGTCCCCACAAGTTTAGAGGTGCCAAACTACGTTCGGCAATTCCATAGTCAAAACTATATGGTAACTTTAACCTCTACAAAACTACTTTGTTGCATCCAAGTAGTCCTTCGAAAAAGGGATCGGTCTATTGGAAAATTGATATTGAATCTTTACGGGATACATTTTTATAATTAAAAAAAAAAGGCAGCCCATAATCGTGTATGAGTATGAGGGCTCATAATGGTGTATTGGTTATTAAGTAAATGTGTAGAAGCGTATCATACCACATCTAGATTATAGATAATTGGATGAATAAATCATATATACATGTATTTATATTAATACATTTAATTGTATTGAGAGGTGTTCCGCTATGTACGGTATAATAATGTAATTTTACTTTTATTAAGTAAAATTATTTAAAATAATGTTAAAATAAAAAATATATTATTATATGTAAGTTTGAGTTTGTTTTGTTATTTGATGAGTTTATCTACTTTGGTGGTTTACAAATGATGATATTGCATAATTTATGGTATTTTTTTATGATATTTGTTATAATGAAGCTAAGAAAATTTATTATGAAACATAAAAATATTAGTGTAAATCATTTTAACTATGAATTTGATAGCGTTCAACACTTGGTATATTTAGATTTAAGATAAATCGAGAAACTAGAGAAATCTATGTATTCTATTAATATCATTAACTCATTATACAGAATTAAAAGAGCATATATTTGGTTAGTTGTAAATGTCTATACCTTTTTATTAAACACATCGATAAAATGTTATTTTTTTTTAAATTAATCTCACATTAAGTTATTTTATATTTATAATAACAATAAAAATATTTTACTAAAAAAACCTAAATATATATTAAATACTCGAGCTAAACCATAAGTACAAAAATCCTTATTACTATGAATAACATATGTTATATTCATAAATTAAACTGAAAAATAATAGAATTCATAAAATAACCAGAACTTCGAATAATAATAATCATATTTCTTTTTCCAGATATTAATTAATTTATATTTCAATTTGTTTCTTTATTCTTAATATAATAAAGAGATCTAAATCATACAAAATAAGGGGTCATTCAAGTCAATATAAACCGTAGATCAAATTCCACCTTCAAAAGTTGAAGCAAAAATGGATGAAAACTATTTGCACTTGGAGTGACATAGGCATATTGCGTTCATACGTATTTATAAAAGACATCGACTTGAAGACTACTTTACTGTAAGATTGCTCACAGGCCATTTGACGTTGTTGACATATATATGTTTGCTTCAAGTTTTCTTCAATGTTTGTTTCTTCAACTTATCCTGACGATGAACCACACTTGCTGGTTCGAAACGCGTCGACAAATGTCTGTTTATATGTGATTTACGCCGAAGTTATTATTTTAAGTATTTAATATGTCAATCTCATATTGATCAATAAGTGAATTACACATTTGTTTTGTAAATGATTTAAAAAAGAACTTCACAAATAAAAATATTCTCCTTCTCCACACACACATATATAACATCTTATTTATTTTTTAACATGATTGATAGGAAATATATTACTAATTTTTTTATTTGTGATTGATTGTAATTTTCTTTTTTATTATTAATATTTCTTTTAAATAGCAGCAAACACTTAATTTTATTAAATGTCATGAGGGTGTTCACCCCTCACTCAAAGGTAGTAAGGGAGTCCATCCCTTGACCATTGTCAGAAAATATTACGAAGAAATATCTTCTTAAATACAACATAACTAGTTAGAAACTATTACATTATTCATGATATCATTTACCCACAAATCCTCAAAAAATATGTCTTCATGATTTGATTGTTTCCATCAGTCGATTATCTTACAGTTGCCATTCCTTCAATATGCAATGATCACTAGTTCTTTTGCTACCATAATGTTAAATATAATTCGTCCTTTGCATGAGTTATAATCATTTTCTACAATTACTATTGTCAGCAAACTCTTACATCCAAATAATCAATCCTTTACTAGTTATGTTTCAAGCATCTTTTCATATGTATAATTAAAACACATACACAATGTTGAGACATGCCTCTTTATTAACATTGCACATGCATTACCTAAAAGAAAATAACTATTACAGTATATCTACTTACCTATACACATGTATGATTATCACCCATGTTCATCGTTCCATAACTCTCATGCATAAAGTAAAATACCTAAAGATTACCAAGACATGTTTTCTTCCTACAAGAAAAGTGAAATCTTTCCAAAGATAACTTACACCATATTAACTATCATTTCATGGCACAAGGCACATTCTTTTCCTAAAGAAATCTGCAACTATTTAGATTCTTTTAAAATTAAACTAGCACATTAGCTATGAACTTTGTGCATGTGAATTCATATTCTTTTTCTCAAAGAAATAAGCCCGGAAATTATTAGCTCAATACATGTAAACACTTATCATTTTCCAAAGGTAGTTAATGTGGTAGCTATTATTCTTGCATGCAAATACATAATATTTTCCAAAAATAAATCTAACACAATCTGGCATAAAAATATATAATCTTTTCAGAAAGAAGGCTAGCACAATGTTTCATGAAATATATAACCTTTTCCAAAAGAAAGCTAAGGCAATCTTGCTTGCAAATACATATTTTTTTCCAAAAATAAATTTAACATAATGGATATTATTTCTTGCATGTAGATACAATCTAACACAATATCCATTACTTATATGCATATAAACATACTTTTCTTTCTAGCAACACTAACACATTAGATAATATTTTCATGTACATAAACACATATTCTGTCCAAGAAAATTAGGATAATGGATATCATTTTGTGCACCTCAACACATATTATTTTCAGATAAACTTAGCAAAAATAACTATTATCTATATGCATATAAACAAATGTTCGTTATCAATCAACTGTAAAAGTAATCACATACTATTTTAAAGATATCTAATGAGATAGTTGTTGCTTCCATGCATGTAAAAACACATTTGTTTCTAATAAATATAGCTCAATAACGATTATTTTTTGTATATGTAAACACTCTTTCTTAAGAAAACTAATTTAATGGGAACTGCAAATAATATCTAAGGAAAATTAATAAAATAATTAATCTTTCTCCACTCAAATCCATACAACCTTTCAAAAAACATGGATAACCTACGTTTCTATACATATAGATTCATGAAAATTCTTTCAAGAAAGTTAATCTAATTAACTTTTATTTTTTCAACACCCATGAAAATATTTCAATAATTACCCTCTTTAACTTATGTCCATTTTCAAGAAAATAACCTAGATTTCTTTTCATTCCTTACACAAGTTTCATATGAAAGCCTTTTGGAAAAAGAACATGGAGCATATCTTTCCTTACACAAGATGAATATACAAGATTATATTTTTAACATAGTCATGGCTAGTTATCTTTTCTGCCATTATAGCATATAACTCTATCTAATATCGACTCTCATAAGAGGGATATGAATAACATAATTTTTGCTATTTTCCATAGACAAGACATACATGGGCTCTGGAAAAAATATCCAACTTAGCTACCGCAAGCCCGAGGAATACCTCCAATAAATGGTTAAAGAGCGAAACCTTCTCCATTGTATATTCTAAGCTCCCAATGATTGAATAACAATGATACCCAACACAACGATTTTAAGAGAATCTTTATTGTGAGAAATCATAGCGGTGTCCAAGTTCGTAGGTTGTGAGTATTTTCCTCATAGTTCACATTGTGTATGGTTCTCCCTCATAATGGCTTCCTTCATTCTTTTAAAATAGAATGATATGACGTGATGCCCCTTGCAGTCACTACCTTTATTTATATTCAAGATAAATGCTAGACGCAACAACGTTATAACTTATTCTTGATTTTTTCTTCTTAGTGAAACTTAAATTTTGTGTATTACATCAAAACCCTTTGATTTTATAATATTTATATAATATTGATTTTATCACATGCTTCTGAGATATTACATACTCCTCCACTTAATTCAACACCATTTTCAATTTTCATCATTAACTTCTAGTAATGAAATTAATCTCATAACAACAAAAAGGCGATCCTTCCCCTTGAACATGAAGGATTTTATTTCTAGGAAATATAATAAGTAAAAAAAATAATGTTTATTAATAATCATAAACATTTACAACTACATAATATTAAATTTTTACTTTCAATTAATTAGCCATTGTCCAATCATTATAATACTATCAAATAATTTTGGGTGCTCGCATCTTAAAAATTATCTATTAAATTTTTACTTTCAATCAATTAGCCATTGTTCAATCATTATAATACTATCAAATAATTTTGGGTGCTCGCATCTTAAAAATTATCAATTATGTATGCACATATGCAATGAAACAATCCCTAACATATCAATCAAACACTTTTATGACACTACTGTATCATGATCTAAATCTTTGTAACCTTCAAGAACTTGTAGTCATATATATGCGTTGTTAAACAAGTATCCACTTTCATAATGATTGTAGCTTCTTGCATATAATATTGTTATGCATAAAAGCCTATGAAAATATTTAATCATACAAAAACATTGATTTATCATTCATAAGTAAGTGTAGATAACAATTATGGTAACCATCCAAACAAACCAAAATTCAATAGTGTATTGTTACCATTACAATAATCCACCATGATCACAATGTTTACCATTTTAATAATAATCTTAAATTAAGAACTGAATGATGCATATTGCAATGTATTTTGTCGACTAACAACCAACAATGATGTCATGCAATACTAAATAATCATTGCTACTAACCATCATAACTCAATCAAAATCCACTACAACACTGAATGGCCAATTAGGCATTAACGTCAAGGCATACCACTTGAAATATTGGTTATCTTTAACATCCAGAGGGGGTTTTTCAATGTACATTAATATATTCAACTGTCCTCTTCAAGGACAACCCCCACCTTCTACATTATTTTGTTATCAAATAGAAGAATAAATGCTTTCATTTTTTATAAGCAGTGCATTGTAACTTTAATAAATTTTTATTAAATGACCCATTAACATTTTCATAAAATTATGCATGCAATGGTTGGTAGTAAATCCACAATATCACTAGTGAGTTCTCAAAATTGTTGATAAATGCAACAAAGGTTTTATTTCCTATGATCCACTTCAAGATTCAAATGCAATCAACATAGCATTAAAGCAGACATTATCACTTATTACTCTCTAATATGGTTACTAATAACATCATGCATCTCATATCAAATGTAATATATTGCATACAATGCCATGTAAATTTTCGTTAGAATCATATGTGAGCTTATATACAAAAGCATGATACCTCCACTTCTTCTCTACTTACTGATTCCCAAAAGGTGTCAGTGTTGAAACAATTTTCTTTGACACCACTTGTAACATTCCCCGATAAAACTTGTGCAAAAGCACATATGATTATAAAATTGTCACAAAACATACTATCATGTAATACTAACACTTCAAATTGATTATCCCATATTCCTTAATTGAACATTCAATAAAATCATTCTCATTACATCATGTAACTTTATAAATGGAATAGTATGTTAAATAACATAACAACCATTGATGTAATGTATAAATATAAAGCTTCATGTTGAACCTTACATCACTACCATTGTTCATTTATTTAGGATATTCAATCATGGATTTTATAATGTAATTGTCAATCTCCAACATAGGAAGAAACATAATTAGAATGACATAATTGGAAAATAAATCAATGGACATTGATGTACCCTTGAAAACCCATAAGGAAAAACAAACTTGAATTTTACTAAACATCTCATGAGGTTGTTCGCCCCTCACTCAATGATTGTAAGTGAGTCTATCCCTTGACCATTTTCATAAAATATGACAAAGAACATAATCTTAAATACAACATAACTAGATAGAAACTATTACATTAATCATGATATCCTTTACGTACAAATCCTCGAACATTATGTCTTGGTGGCATAGTTAGTTTTATGAGTGTATTATACTACATTTGACATTCCTTCAATCTACATGGATAACTAATTATTTTCATTCCATAATCTTAAATATAACTCGTCAAATGAGTTAGAATCCTTTCCTACAATTACTATTGTCGGCAAACTTTCACATCAGAAAAATAAATCTTTTGTTACTTATTCTTCAAGCATCTCTTCATGTGCATGATTAAAACGTATACAAAGTATTGAGACATCCCTCTTTATTAACACTGCACATGTATTAACTTAAGGTACAAAACTACCAAAACCATATTTATTTATCTTTACAGATGTATGATTACAACACATGTTGATCTTTCCTTAACTCTCATGTACAAAGTAAAATACCTAAAGATTACCAACACATGTTTTCTTCATATAAGAATAGGGAAATAATTCCAAATATAGACACCACATTGATTACCATTTTTTTGCACAAGGCACATTCTTTTTCTACCACAACAAGTATGCATATTTTTTTAAAGTAAAACTAGCACATTAATTATGACCTTTGTTCATGTGAATTCATATTCATTTTCCACTAGAAATTAGTCTCACAATTATTATCGTGATACGTATAAATATATATATCATTTTCCAAAAGAAGCTAGCATCCTAACTATTATTATTGAATTCAAATACATAATCGTTTCCAAAAAATAAAGCTAATACAATCTTGCATGAAAATACATAATATTTTCCGAAGGAAATTTAACCCAATCTTTCATGCAAATGCACAATCTTTTCCAAAAATAAAGTTAATATAATAGATATTATTTCTTGCATACAAATACAATCTAACACAACAATATTTAGTTTTGTGCATATAAACACATATTCTTTTCCAACAATACTAACACATTAGCTAATTTTTTTATGTACATATACACATATTCTCTTCAAGGAAACTGAAATGATTGTTATTTTCTTACACACCCCAACACAAAATATTTTCCAAGAAATTTAGAAAACTGACTATTATCTGTGTATAAGCACATGCTCTTTTTAAAAAAACTATAAAAATAATAACATATTATTTTTCATAAATCTAACTCAATATCTATTAGTTCAATGCATGCAAAAACACATTTCTTTCCAAAAAATCTAACTCAATAACTATTCCTTTCTGTATATGTAAACTTCTTTTTTCTAAGAAAAATAATGTAAGAACGACCAAGCAAATAATATTCTATGAAAATTAATAAAATAATCAATCTTTGTCCACTTAAGTCTTTGCGGTCTTTCGAAACAAAACATGGGTATTCCATGTTTGTATACATACAGATTCATAAAAAAAAATTTCAAAAAAAATTAATCTAATTAACTATGGTTGATTCACTACACATATGGTTGATTCACTACACATGAAAATATTTCAAGAATTACCTTCTTTAACTTATCTTCATTTTCAAGAAAATAAACTAGATTTGTTTTCATTTCGTGCACAATATTCATCCGAAATCCTTTCAAAAGGATATAATTGATTCTATCTTTTCTTAGACCAAATGCATAAGAAACATTATATTTTTAACATAGGCATGATTATATTTTTAACATAGGCATGGTTACTTGTCACCATGATAATTATAGTCGATGACCCTAGCCAATATCAATTCTCATGAGAGGGATATGAATAATAGATTTGCTAGTATTTTCCATGGATGAGACATGCAGAGTCTGTGCAACGAACCCCAACACAACAACCACGAACCCAAGGAATACATCAACAAAAAAATTAAGAATTCAAACATATGCATTGTGTGTTCTAAGCTCCCAGTTATTGAAGAACAATGATACCTAACACAACAATTTTAAGAGAAACTTGATGGTGAAAAATCAGAAAGGTATGCAAGTTTACACGTGAGTATGTTCTTCACAATTCACACTATGTATGTTTCTCCGTTGGATTGGTTTCCTTAATTCTTTAAAATTACAATGATATGGCATTATTCCCACGTGCAGTCACCACCTCAGTCTATATTCAAGATAGATGGTATTTGCAACAAAGTTAAAGCTTATTGTTGATGTTATCGACTCATTGAAACCTAACTATTTTGGATTACATCAAAATTCTTTAATTCTATAATATTTATAGTATATTAAATTTATCATGTGCTTTATTGAGATTACATTTATTTAATAAACTTATAAAATGTTAACACTTTAAATAAAGTCTTATAGATAAGAAAGAAATGCCAAATGTACATATATTAAAAAAGAAAAATTAAAATTTAATAGTCTCATAAATAGAGATTTTAAATTTATAGAAATATAAACAATTGTATTAAAAATATTCATAAATCTATTTTAATTATGGATTTGTAAGGTTCAAAAGAGTCAAATTTTTCCGGGTGCAATCTATTTCTTAAAATTTTCACGCAAATTGAGATTTGCATTATCAGTCTAGATTTATGTCAATAAAAGTGATAATATTCTAATAGTGATGGAATATATCTATATATATATATATAATTTTACCATTAAATAAATGGAAAGATATTATATAATAATAATATGGCTATAACATGGACGCAGGTGACCACTGAGACATTTAATGGTTGCCCGACGGGTCGACGGCGTTTGGACCAGCCAGATGGTGGCTAGCACACCATCCCAAGTTCACTTGAAGTGAACTCAGGCCCGCCTGCATGGTGCATTTAATGGCTGCTTAGCCCGAGATCCAGACGCAGTTTGCATTAACATGGAGCCTTTCAACCCCTTAGTCTGCCCTCCTTCCCTCAGCCTTTGCCCGCCCTAAGCTGGAAATCCCTACAGCAGCGTTGTTACCGAGAGTCGCTGCTGGCTTCTGTGTTGTATCGACCTTGGAAATGGGCATCATTACTCCCATTCCAGGCATTTCTATTTGAATCCTGCCCAGACGCCCTCTGTTCATACTCTGCTATCCTTCTCGACTTTCTATCCTATTGAATTCCATTCCACTACATTGATATGGCCCTTCACTGAATGAGGAGCCACAGAGGTGGTACCCATGGTGGAAGCAGTTGCCCATAGGAAACACAAAGCTCTGAAGCTTCCTCACCACCTCCTCCACAAGAAAATTCGCCCCCTCCTAGCTCACCTCACAGACATTATCCTCAAACTCGTATTGGTCGGGGTCATGTGCAGGATTCAATCGTCGAGCACAGAGATTTCAGGCTTCATACAACCACTTTTCCTTTGCACCCCAGTTTGGTCCCTCCCTCCACTCAATTCAGGTTCCAGAGCAACCTGAAAATGCTCATCATTAGTGCCAATGTTACCATTGTTTTCTTTGAAGAAAGTGAGTAGCACAACGCTCCTGTGAGAAAATCTGAAACGCAACTTCAGGAGGAACACAGTCATGGAGTTGGTCATAGCTCTGAGCAGCTCCCAAAAGAAGAAGGCAGGGGAATTTGGCGTGACGAACTGCATGCAGAAGGAAAACACATTAGTGACATTAGGCAAGTAGGTGGTAGCTCAGTCCGAGCTTCTATTTCGATGGCTATAGCCGGCAGTTCGAGCAACACCCTTCCTGCGAGGGAGCCACCAGGTGGTGAGGCGGAAGCCGATATGGTGCAGGAGGATGAGGAATGGTATTGGTACGCTTGTCGCATTGTCAAGGTTTCTGCTGCTGATGGGTTTGGTACAGTCACTTGTTGTTTTTTATTTTTGTCTAAACGATAGGCGGTTATGTCATATTTTCAGCTGCATTAGGTGTTGTGTCAAAACTTCTTCTCGTTTCTTCAGTGTTGGGTCCAGGTCATATGTATGGTGTTTTGTTGTGCCAAACTAGTTTCCCCAAATATGGGGCAACTTAGATACTCACGATGAACTTCATTGACAATGGTTGAGGATGAGGCCTCTTTGTAATTATATTTTTTGTTTCTTTTAATAGAATTAGCCTTACACAAAAAAAAAAAAAAAAATATGGCTATAACTGACTTAGGGTGAAAATCATTTTAATGTGATATTTGTTAAATAATAGATTTTAAAATATTATGTTAAGTTATAATTTATTTATGTCTATTAAAGTTAATTTGAATGATTGAGATTTAAGGTGATTATGTCATTAATTTTGTTAAGTATAGTTGGTGATTATCAAGTAGATTTTTCTTGACAATGATGCTATGTAACACTTGGTGATGAAATGATTGTATGCTTCATTTATCAATTTTGATTTAGGTGCATATGAGTGGCCACCAACATATTCCACTAGCTTACAATAAATTTTTCTCGTTTCAGTAGATTTTTGTTTTTTGTTTTTTAGCTTTTAGTTTATAAAATTTTGAAGTTGTTTTGAGGTAGTAAATTATGTTTTTTTTTTTTTTGAAAGAAGCTCACAACCCCAGTATTATATGTTTTATGGGGAAATGAGTGGACACCACCAGTAGAAACTTGTACTCCATAGATAAATTTTTCCAATATGATATCGTGCATTCCAAAGGAGGATAGCATGTCAAAGCTATGACCTTTGCATGTTGACATTCCAACTTAACACATCAAGACCCATAAGAAATTGGACCAATTGGAGTATTATATTGCTTCTTCATGATAACAAGACCTTTGAGCCTGATTGTAACCTAGTTTAGGAAAGGGTTTAACTATCACAAGATCCTAGCCAGATTCCACCTAATTTACTTTCCTTTTGCATATATAAAATTTCGACATTTCCATTTACTGATTGAAATTATGTTTTATTGTATCTATATATTTTGATTATAAATATTTATTTCATTAAGCCCATTTCATATATTTAATAAAAAAATCTAATTCTTATTCAAAAACAAATAAATAAGTAATTACATATCTTTTATTAAATGATTTTTTTACAAAATTAAATTTTATTATAAATTTTGTTTTTTTTTTGTTGAAATTAAATAATGAAAATTATATTGTTTTGTAAAAAAAAAAACTATAATAATTTTTTACTATGACGATAATGTTCATTTCTACCCTACTACCATAACTTTTATTTAAGGGTGTCGTAGGTGGAACACTTTGAAAATACTTAGTAATTTCGAACCAGTGAATATTATGTAAGATGTTTCACCTACAATTCTTAACATCACATCGGAAGTTAGAAATAATTAATTCCTACTTGTCTATGGTTGTAACTCTCCATTCAAGGAGTTTGTTCCTACATAATAGGAATAAGATAGAATATAGTTTCTTTAGTGTGTGCTTGAGAGATTCTTTAAACCACACTAATGTACGTGTAAGATAGAATTCCTATCTTGAGACTATTGCTTGTATAAATATGTGTGTAATTTCCTCATTCATGATATAGAATATATTTGAGTGGTTGTGCTATTTTATCTTGGTATTAGAGTCCTGACGGCCTAGCCCCTCTTGGGCTTGGCCCGTCCCAGGCTGAGAAAATAAAATATTAGTTCTTAGTTTTTCCATCGTCAAGAGACTCAAGATTTGGATTCGGGCGGATCTCTGGTTTATATCTTTGTGAAGCCTCTGTTTGAAGCATTTGACAACGTGCTATCCAGTGTGATCAATTTCACGGGTTTTGCAACTATTTGTTGTTTTCTGCATACTAACAAAACCAGCTTGGTTGTGCATCCTCCCTTTGTTTCATGTCTTCTCGCTGATTTTGTGCTACTCTACTCGCTCAGGGGCCGGGTCTGTTATTCTCCACATGCACGAGATCGAAATTGGGAGCCTGTTGGATCTGGTGTAGAGGTTCAAGGTCATGGTGGTGCTTGTCATGCCTCCCATAGTTCCTGCCTTTGCCAAGAACACGTTGGAAGGAGGCTGCGATCTGTTGCCCATTCAGATTCTGATGGCCGGTGCTGCGCCTCTCTTAAGGGAGCTAGAGGATGCATTGTAGATCTGTTGATGGAATCTAGATTCTCATATTTTATCAGAGTCATGAGGGCTAGCCCCTCTTGGGCTTGGCCAGTCCTAGGGGAGGAAAAATAAAAGAGTGTATTTGTATTACTTTATTTTTATTTTTTAAGTTTGCCCATCATTCGAGCACGTGGCATCTATGTTGCCGGATCTGTGGAGGAGTTGCAGAGACTGAAATGGATCACCTGAAGAGGAGTTGTGGAATGATGTCGTGAATCTGTTGATCTACAGCCATTGTGTGTCTGCTAGTTGGGAGAGAGATCCGATCAGGAAGAAGCTGATAGGTCGAGCCCGACGGTGTGTGCCGAGCAAGCGGTGGATAGTGGTTGCCAGATTGCACCAGAATCTGCGTGGAGCCTGGAGGTGGAGATTTCCTGGTGTGTTGCTGTTCGCATGAAGGTGCTAGATCTGAATGGGAGCTAGATCTGAGTCTGAGACCTAATTTAGGGTTATGTGGTTTTTGTTGGACAGAACAGCGCGAGTGCGAATTGGAAAATCATGTCGACGTGCGTGGTTTTTGCAGTGGGCTGCCATCTATGCTAGAAGAGGTGGCTGATCCGAGGTAGATGCCACTGAACGGTAAATTGTAGCTACATGGTAAGCTGTCGAAGATCTGTGCAGAGATCTGATCGTCATGGAGGAGATTGCGGTTGCTTGGTGCGGTGAGCATGGATTCAATGCCGGATCGCAGGTCAGGACTGTTAATTAAGAAGAGAGGCTACGTGGAGGCATGCAGTGATCAGATGTTATTGCCTGCATTTTTCTGCTAGATAGACGTCGCGTGGAGGAGGCAACTATTTGTCGGAGGTAGGCATCCAATTATCAGTCAAGATTGCAGATTACGCGGCATGGAGGAGGCCGAGATTGCAGAAGAAAATCGATTGAGGCTTTAATGCTGCTCAAATCACCCCAATGCTACTGTTGTTGAGAGTAGATTGTTGTCTGCCTAGATCTCATCAAGACGAAATGGTTGTTGATCGATATCACGTAGATCTACCTTGCATGAAACGGCTCCATAAATGGTAAATACACTTTCCTCGGTGGAGCGTGAAGCGTGCAAATATGAAGCCCTTTCTACCTTAGATGTTATATTCTAATTGTGCAATTTGTAGCTTCTCTTGGTCTCTCATTTTTCAGCTAGAATCCTCATTTTTCAGCTACATAACAAGCACGTGATTGAATAGCTTCTGGTGCTAGCAGTCATCCGGAGGTCACGCTCAAGGCCCAGGAAGCGACGATTAATGCAAGTGCTGCTTATAAGGCCACGGTGGAAGTTGTTCAAAGAGATGGACAAGAACTTCTTCCACATTGACAAAAAATTGCAGGAATAGGGATCGGAGAGATCGGGGAATACAGATTGGCCTTGAATGCGATGGAGGATTGGACCATGGAATCCCGGATTATTATTTTGAAGGGAAAATTGTGTTCTCTTCGTATGGTTGTGTGCTTATGTCTGGATAATCAGTGTTTGTATGCACTGCATTGAGTCCAGGTGAAAAGTTGTCAATCCATCTCTTTATCAGTAGACCCCTCACAAGTATCGTAGGTGAAAAATAGTTTCTGTTATGTTTGGTAAATAATCATCTTTGGGCAGAGATAGAGAAATTAAATTTGAAGAGTTTATGGAATCATGTTTAAATATTATTGAGCCTTATTTGATGGTTCGGAAGTTGGATCTAATGACAGTCTTTCTAATCTGTTTGGAATATCTTCTATGTCTTTCTCTCGGTCTCTCGTCAATTCTCTGAGATCATCTGTCATTAACTCAACACCTTCTTTTTGTGTAAAAATTTACAAGGCCTTCAATTCAAGTTGGGCTTAGATGCCTTTACACACAAAACTATATATGAAAAGTAGAGGATCTGCTATACAGCTCATGTTATAACTGCGATTAGGTATGATGGATCTCACTACAGAACATGCGCACAACGCTCAACTAACAGAAATATGAGATAGCACCCAAACAAGGGCAGGAACTTATACCCAACTGTTTACAATATATGACATACACACACAGAAAAAAAGAAGGAATGCGCACCCACACGCACAGTCCTTAACAATAACAACAAAGTATATAGTATTGTGCGCACAGCAGTTTAGACGCACCACAATTCACCACATGTAACATTATCACCATACACAACCTGTAGCGTGTTCACAGTGCTCTCTCACACATATATACACCGTTTTCTCCACCAACGGTTCATTGTCCACGCATTAGTCATGCCATTCCAAACTTAGGTTCTGCTGTCCATAAAACACATGTAGTTTTACCAGTTTTCAATTGAATTCAGAATGAAAAGTAGTTAGAGGCTACTATAGGCACACAATATAATTGAAAGCGGAGAGGAAATATCGCATGCACAGGAGCTTAATACGCACATCCAATCTCTTTTATGAACAATACAAAACCAATTTTATATAAAGAATACAAAACCAGTTTTATATATGTGAACTACACAGAAGACATTTTCACAGATATTACATAGCCAAAAATATATATTATCCTCCACAGATCTGCGCTCTCCTTCATAATTCCAGGTGATGTTTGTTTTATTAATGAGCGGTGATGCAACTACTCCGCCATCGTTCCTCTGTTGTTTCAACACAAACAAATTTATATAGAACATATAAAATTCATTCAAACCCCATTTTAAACAGTGCCATCCTCAACTATTCAGCGGATTTTTTTATTTTTCTTCTCAACATACATTCAGTGCATGACATAACAGAGAGAGTTTTTTTTTTCGAAAAACTCTGGCATCGCCTCTCTAACTCGCTTGGTGGCCAAGTTCCTCTTTTATTTATCATGTATAATCTTATTTAGTACAAAGCAGCTTTTACATAGTAATCTCAGGCTTTTACAATTTAGCGAGTTTGTTATCCATGCTGATCCTACTTTTTAAATAAAAGATAGCATGTTTTATTTTATTTTTTATTTTTTTTTCTATTTTTAACTGAAAAAAAAACATATTTTTAACCGGAAAAAACATAGAAACTGCAGGCTTTTCTCTGAGTCGCCTGCTCCTGCATCAGACTCCCAAGGTTGAAAATGATTATGATGTCCTGATCATGCTTTTTTTTATCTTGTCCGCCTGGATCCCATACTTTGTTCTGCAAGTCCTCATCTGCTGTTACTTGCTGCCTTTCTCCAGGTCTCCATATTTTATGCTGTCTTGCTCCATTAGTTGCACTTTCTTAATCTGTCTCTGTTTTCATCTTGCTGCTGCTTCCGCTGCTTCTCTTCCTTGCTAATGTTTTCCGCTGAGATGCTTTTAACATGATTCTTCTAATGAGCTCAATTTCTTTGTCCAATAATTCTTCAAACTGTTGCTTTCTTGCTACCTGCTGAGCTAAGATGGCTTGCTCAGTCTGTCCTGTTACCTGCTGACTTCTTGCTCTTATTCTTGTTTCTGTTCCGACCGCCACCCGATCATCCATACCCTCTTGTCTTCTGGAATAGAAAACTTCTTCTCCCCGCATTTGACTACTTAACTGAGTCAAATATTCTGCAAAAATACCTGCATTCACAAAAGACTGGTTAGAATAAAAATCATAAGGCATTAATGCTTTGTATTCCTTTTCCAGCGTTTCAGCATACTCTTCTGAATCCTCCACTATCAGCACATCAGTATGCTGATCCAAACTTCTCAAAGAATCCTTTGAAGAATTCTCAAGACTGTCAACCAGTCTTTCTCCCATGTCATCTGCTTCCATGGCAATTTCTTGTACTTGTTCACTGTATTGAATTCTTCCATCTGCTGCATTTTCCCTGTCATATCCTGGATTCTCCAACCAGTATTCCAACAGTGCAATTTCCTTGTAGCATTGTTGAAGCATCACATCATCATTTACAGTCCCTGCATTCATGCACAACTAGTCAGTTTGAAAACTACAAGTTTTAACAGTCTCACTTGTTGGTTCAGATATCGGTTCTTCCAGCTGATCCTTTTCTTCATTCGCATGAACTTCCTCTTCCAACTCAGTTGCTCTGAGTTCTTCCTGTTTCAACTGTACATCCATTGTCTGCTCCAAGTATTCCTTTCCTCCAAATAACAGAGTTTTTGGATCAGTCTTCTGTCCCGGTCCATCTTCTTCTTGCAGAGGCAACAATGTATGATTGACACAATCCTTTCCAAACTTGTAGGTGTTTCTCTTCCCATCATGCATGGTTTCTCTGTCATATTGCCAAGGTCTTCCAAGCAATATGTGACACACATCCATAGGTGTCACATCACAAACAATTTTATCTTTGTACTTGCCCACTTGGAATTCTACTTCACATTGTTCACTTACCAGCAGTTGATGTCCCTTTTTCAACCATGAAACTTTATAAGGTGTCGGATGCTTCATTGTCCTCAGCATCAATTTCTCCACTACTTCTGTAGAAGCCAAATTATCAGTGTTGCCACTATCAATGATCATCTGGCAACATTTCCCTTGGACTTTACACTCTGTCCTGAATAAAGCCTTCCTTTGTGGCGGTTCAGTCATCTCCTTTGCTGGCTTAAGTAAAACTTTATTAAGTACCAGAGACTCTCCTCATTCTGGTGTATTCACTTCTTCTGTTACTGCTGCCACGGGTGCCTCTTCCTTAGCTGGAGCAACAATTGCATTCCTCTGCTTTATGTCTACACTCTTTGGGCACTCAAAAGCTCCGTGTCCCAGCTTATTGCATCTGTAGCAACTTATTTCTCTACCTCCTCCTCTTCCTCCTCTACCTCTAGAAAAACTCCCTCTGCCTCTTGCATCACCTCCTGTGGATGCATGCTGGGTTGAGCTACTGATAGCTCCTTCTGTAGGTGCTGTAGATCTTCCACTACCACGTTGACTTTCTTTTCCTCTGAAAGTCCCTTTCCCTCTGGCAGACTGCTTCCTCATGAGTTTTTCCTCTGCTTTCAGTGCTATCTGATAAGCTTCCTCTACTATTTTAGGAGACATCAGACTTATCTCATCCTGAATGTCCATCCTGAGGCCATTCATATATCTAGCCACCCTCTCATCTGTATTCTGGGATTCTCCATCTCTTATGCTCACCTTATAAAACTCTTCTGTATGTTCTTTCACTGTTAAAGCTCTCTGTCTAAGATTTTGCATTTGTCTAAATAATGTTTGTTGATAATTACTGGGCAAAAACTTACCTTTTAACTTCACGACCATTCTGCTCCAATTCTTGATTGGCTGCTTACCCAGTCTCCTCCTTTCCTCCTGCACACCATCCCACCAGAGCGTTGCATGGCCTTTTAGTTTGGTGACAACAAACTTTACTTTCTTCTCATCTTCCAATTCTTCATAATCGAAGAATTTCTCCATGCTATTAATCCAGTCGATCAGTTCTTTTGGATTTAGTCCTCCTTGATATACTGGTACTAACTGGTTCCATGGCATGGCTGTGGATTTTAACACTGACTGAAAGAGCCTCATCTCAGGAGAAATCTCTACAGCTTGCTCCTCAGCAGCTTCAACTTCGGGTTCACTCACATCTCCATGATTTATGTTCCTGCCGGAGGTTAGCGCATCCAATCTAGCTCGCAGCTCCTCTATATCTTCCCTCAATTCGACATTCTCAGCATGCCGTCCTCTTCCACCACGTCCACGTCCTTGTCCTCTTCCAACCCTGAAAGCCATCCTTCTATTGCTCCTGAGATTTAACTCAACGCCAATTGTTGGCTCTAATACCACTAATGATGGTCCGGAAGCTGGCTCTAATGACAGTCTTTCTAATCTGTTTGAAATATCTTGTATGTCTTCCTCTCGGTCTCTCGTCAATTCTCTGAGATCATCTGTCATTAACTCAACAACTTCTTTTTGTGTAAAAATTTACAAGGCCTTCAATTCAAGTTGGGCTTAGATGCCTTTACACACAAAACTATGTATGAAAAATAGGGGACCTGCTATACAGCTCATGTTATAATTGCGATTAGGTATGATGGATCTCAATGTAGAACATGCGCACAACGCCCAACTAACAGCAATATGAGATAGCGCCCAAACAAAGGCAGGAACTTATACCCAACTGTTTACAATATATGACATACGCACACAGAAAAAAGGAAGGAATGCACACCCACACGCATAGTCCTTAACAATAACAACAGAGTATATACTATTGTGCGCACAACAGTTTAGACGCACCACAATTCACCACATGTAACATTATCACCATACACAACCTGTAGCGTGTTCACAGTGTGCTCTCACACATATATACACCGTTTTCTCCACCAACGGTTCATTGTCCACGCATTAATGATGCCATTCCAAACATAGGTTTTGCTGTCCATAAAACACACGCAATTTTACCATTTTTCAATTGAATTGAGAATGAAAAGTAGTTAGAGGTTACTACAGGCACACAATATAATTGAAAGCGGAGCGGAAATAGCGCATGCACAGGAGCTTAATACGCACATACAATCTCTTTTATGAACAATACAAAACCAATTTTATATAAAGAATATAAAACCAGTTTTATATATGTGAACTGCGCAGAAGACATTTTCACAGTTATTACATAGCCAAAAATATATATTATCCTCCACAGATCCGCGCTCTCCTTCATAATTCCAGACGCTGTTTGTTTTATTAATGAGCGGCGATACAACTACTCCGCCATCGTTCCTCTGCTGTTTCAACACACACAAATTTATATAGAACATATAAAATTCATTCAAACCCCATGTTAAACAGTGCCATCCTCAACTATTCAGCGAATTTTTTTATTTTTCTTCTCAACATACATTCAATGCATGACATAACAGAGAGAGTTTTTTTTTTCGAACAACTCTGGCATCGCCTATCTAACTCGCTTGGCAGCCAAGTTCCTCTTTTATTTATCATGTATAATCTTATTTAGTACAAAGCAGCTTTTACATAGTAATCTAAGGCTTTTACAATTTAGCAAGTTTGTTATCCATGTTGATCCTACTTTTTAAATAAAAGATAGCATGTTTTATTTTATTTTTTTATTTTGTTTCTATTTTTAACTGAAAAAAAAAAAGAAGCATATTTTTAACTGGAAAAAACATAGAAATTGCAGGCTTTTCTCTGAGTCGCCTGCTCTTGCATCATTATTGAGCCTAGCTAACTCATTGTAGGCAAAGTTATTTTGTTAAAATTTGCAACTCCAATGAATGACAGGTTAAGCATGGACTTCCAAGAAGTTATATGAATAGACAAGGATCCCTAAGATGTGAACAGTGAACAAATGAGGCAAAGTAGTAGCGACAACGTTTATGGTGGACAACAAAGTAGATGTTTGTTTGAGTTAGTGTAGTTTGTGGAATAGACTCCTAACATGTTATAAGCAAGTCCAATTGTTGTAATGATCATTGTATGTACCCAGAAACTCTAAAATGTTGAATGAAATGTAAGCCTTTTAAAAGTATTTGAAAGTTCGTGGTGATCTTAAAACCACTTTGTAATGGATTGCCTTTGTGGCTGGTTGGTGGTGAGCAAGAAACCATCCATAGAGCCTTAGTGGCTACAGGATTTGCCCAGAGGTGGCACATTTAAGTTTTGGGTTTGCCTTGGTGTGGCAGATCGGACTTGCCCGGTGGTGGCATATTTCCTGAGTGGATAACGTGTACACGAGAGCTTTGTGCTTGTAGGAGTAGGTGGACTGCACTAACACCTGGCTTACGATCTCAAATATTGGTGTCTCTGAGCACAAGAGGGTCGGAACACTTTTCTATCTGACAGTTGCATCAAAAGGCGCAATCAGTGCAATTGTTTGTGATTGTTATTTGGACATGAATATTTGGCTTAGAAAGGCACCGATCTCTCTTTGTTTTTTGGAATTTCTGCACATGCAATTCGCCCGATCGTGGTGGATTTGTAGGTACATATATGTAGTGATAACAGTCGACAGAATCATGTATGTGGATCACTATCATGACAAGTAGTCATTAAGGGGGGGAGTTAAAAATAATTAATTCATACTTGTCTATGGTTGTAATTCTCCATTTGAGGAGTTTGTTCCTACATAATAGGAATTAGCTAGAATATAGTTTCTCCTAGTTTAGTGTGTGGTTGAAAGAATCTCTCAACCACACTAATGTACGTCTAAGATAGAATTCCTATCTTGAGACTATTGCTTGTATAAATATGTGTGTAATTTCCTCATTCATGATATAGAATATATTTGAGCGGTTGTGCTATTTTATCTTCATATAAATAAAGGCTAATTTAATTTTTTATATATTAATATAAGAATAAATTTCTTGAATTTAATTTAATTTTTTTAATGGTATGTTTAAAAATAAAAATAATATGTCCATCCTATCATATACATAGAAGAAATTTAATTTATTGTATTTTAATAAATAAAAAACATTTTTTTGTAATTGAATTCAATTTTTTTTAACGTTAATATTAAAAAAAAAAAAAAATATGCATCAAATTAAAATTAATAAAGATAATATCAGAACAATAAGAGAATTCATGTTCATTACATTATGATATTAATAAAGATATTCGCAGAACATTAAGAAAATTCATCTTCATTACATTATGATATGTCTAAGAACAGTTTTTATTTCTCTCTCCTATAAGATTAGGCTTAGGAATCAATTGGCTCTGGAGATCATTTACTTTGGCAGTCGAACTTGACTGCTTTGTCCCTTTGCTAGCTCATAGGGTTGGTGTTGTAATCGTGCCTATATTTGAATCTACAACGTTTAATATTTTAGTGTTTCCCATTTATTTTTATATTTTATTCGTTATGCTATTCCATTTTTAATGTTTTTCCATTTATTTTTATACTTTATTCGTTATGCTATTCCATTTTTATTTTTAGTAAGATATAACAATTCACACTCACACTGTAGACGGGGCAGGATGTAACCAATGACATTGACATTGGATTTTGAGGTGATGTATTTGGCTGCCACTACATTTATATTCATTCACGTATCGATTTTCCTAACCGTAAGAAATCAGTCGCTGTATCAGCAAATTAATTTCCTTCTGCCATTCATATGTCAATGAATACTTCGTCATAAAAATTGTTGTAAGATTCTTTAGTGACATAAACAAAGTTACGCTATTTAACAGTAGAATTTGTAAGGAACAATAGAATTTGTTCAAAATTCATCTGAATATACAACGAAAAAGAATGCGGTCGGACGTACCTTAGGCGCTGTAGGCCCGACGTGTTGTGCACCTGAAAACCTATATCCCTTATCAAACGACGTATTGGAGAACACTCCGCCTTTTGCGTGTACGCGTTGGAGTAATGTGGCCGTAACGACTTTAAAAAGGAGAAATCCGAGGACGTCACTGAATTCGTCCCCACACCGAAATTTGAGGAAAATTGTTCTGAAAATATTTTGTGCTATGTTGACATATCTATAATAGTATATGTCTTTGTTGGGTGTGTTATTAGGAATCCAGCAATTTGGTTGCAACCTAACTAGCAGTAAATTTCACCTAACTAGCAGTAAATTTCTGGGTTTTATAATAGTATATGTCTTTGTTGGGTGTGTTATTAGGAATCCAACAGTTTGGTTGAAACCGTTGTCTGTGCATTTCACCTAACTACGATAGATAAAAATAAATAAAAATTAACTTGTAGACCGTTGTCTGTGCATTCAGATACACTATTTTAGGTTAGAATGAAGTACATAAATTATTCGTTCCAACTTTTCAAAGATCAAATTTATGTTTTGATTTACTGTTGACTTCTCAATAATCAAGAGACCTGTTTTTTTTTAAAATAAAACGTCATTCACATCAATATAAATCGTAAATCAAATTCCTCTTGCAAAAGTGGAAACATATTTCTTTTGAAAACTGTTTGGACTGTTACTGACATAACCATATTGCGTTGATAGGTATTTGCAAAATACATCGACTTCAAGATTACTTTACTGTCAGATCGTTTTCAAGGCATTTCGAGTTGTTGCCAGATATAAGTTTGTATCACATTGAGAAGAACAGGTATATATGATTGGAAGTTGGAATATGATATTGCTGATTGAAGTTACATCCAATCCATATTGGTGAGCAGGTGAGTTGGGTATCATTAGCTCATAAAAGACAACTTGATTTCATTGTCTATCAGATATAGCAGACAACTTCACTCCGTTGAATCTGCTGATTAGGAGATTTCGGTAATGTCAACAAATGTGGTAAGTTATTCTCAATCAAATAGCAGGTCAGTTTATCTGATTTTGGCGAAATTGTAAAGTGTCAACTGTCGAGATTGATGACAAAGATCCAGAGATATCACGGTATCAAACACTTTCTCAAAATTTGTAAAGCTATGCTTATAACATCCCAAAACCAATTCTTCAAAGCTAGCGTAATGTTCTAGTTAATTTTTTAACTGATTGATGTTTTTCAAAGTTTTATTTAACATAATGGTGCCTGATTCTCCGAAGATTTATCGGTTTTGACCGATTAAAGAACTTATGTTCATAATTGTGAGGTCTAAAGTTTTGAAGTTGTAGTTGTGTTAATATGACAGTATCCATTATTTTAGACTTTAGGGTGGATGAAACTTTTATAATTTTATAATTTCAGATACTTATGCTTTTTAAGATAGACAATGGTTTTCTTTTATAGGTCATGCGTCAACTTTATGATAGGAAAGGAAAGATGTACTGATTACATTAATGTGAATCATCACCCTAACCACTATAAACTTTGTGAGATCACATCTCTAGAAATAAATATCTTTTCAAATTTTGATTCACTATATATTTTGTGAGATCACATTCCTAGAAATAAATATTTTTTCAAATGAAATTCATTTCTACATGCAAGAGAGGTCATTTCTACATGCAAGACAGGTTATATTTAGAGATGAAGAATGAAATGCTTAGAAAAGTATAAATATTTTATTAAATTTTGATTTTTGAGAGATGTTATATTGAAAGATGGATCTAGATTGATACTAATTAAATTATATATTATTTTGATATTGGGTATCTGCTTTTTTATTGAACAATACATTATTGAAATGTTTTAACATAACAAAATTTTTAAGTGATTATTATTATATA
>APFE030745364.1:141181-156719 GCA_000404065.3 Pinus taeda
ACTCATATTGATCTATAAATTTCTATGGATATTTCTATAACAAAGTTCATTACATATTATCTCATAGTTTTATTTGAATTTGTGAAATAACTTAAATAAGAAATAAAAAAAACAATTGTAGAAAACACCATCCATAGAAATAAACATAGGATTTACTCGAGAGAATAAAATATTGGAGAAAACACATCAAAAAGACAATGTTCATCATCTTCCTTCTTTAAATTACATGTAAAAATGCATATACACATGAATAGAAATTCCTATGGAGCTTTCTTTTGACATTATGTCTTGAGCAAATACCATGGGAATACTGCTCCATTGAGCTGTGAAAATGCCAAGATTTTGGCATTTTACTCAGCTATGGAAGAAGTACCATGCAAAGAATGGAACCCCTTCTACTCTTGGTGACCCTGTATTTAACATTACTTAATATCCATCAAAAGTTCCATCTTTTTCTTTCTTAATATGATATTATGATAACCTTTGGACCTTACAGAATATAGTTGAATTTCTCATGATTAGCCCCATGTGTCTATAAAAAAGGGGATAATATGGAATCAATTATATTGTGGCATTCAACGAGGTCGGTCAACTTCTAGTACGGTATAGATTTGGTATGTTAACTTCACTTGAGTTTATTTTCACATAGTTGGAAAGATATCAATGTGTAGATCAACCTCAGTAGTGTGTGAAAAAGATCTAGTCCTTGTAGCCGCAAAAATTCCATTTGTTATCTCAAAATGGCCCGAAAAGGTTTTATACTCTAATTTTCGAGACTGGAATGTATATGAATCATACCTCTAGATTAAGGTGTAGGAACCCTCCCTATGACACTATAACCTTTTTTTTCAAGAAAAATAAAAGGAATATATAATGTGGTTAAGCTTAGATTACAACCTTAAGCAAACAAGTAATTTCAATTTATTTAATCACCAATTGGAAAAATCCTTGCCATGAGCATGAAACACCTTAACACCCACAAACATTGGAAACTTAGAGATATTAAGGCATTCGCATCAAACATCGATGAATTACAATACATGTTGTATATTATTTTGTTTACATTATATTAACCATATATAAAAAAACATCATGTGTAAGAGTATCATAAATAAAATAGGCATTGTTCACCCAAAGAGGAGAATCATTATTGGCCTTGTCACTACTTGAATTCCCTTCTTGTTATTCACGTCCAAGTGTGAGTGTTGATGTTCTACGATCGAATGTTAGAGACCCAATAATTGACCTCCCAACCTACTCCTTGGGTAGTCTTCTTATACATGGACCCCTGAGCTACAATGGGGTTGTATAATAGAGAAACTATGCTGGTTGCTAGAGGTGAGAACTTATTGGATCAACAGTCCCCTCTCTAAAAACCTCAATCTCACCAAACTAACTATACCTCGTAGTCACTTACAATGAGATAATCTCATCCATCCAAAAATAGGGTAAGAAAAATTTTCCTTCTCCCATGTCTTGCCCCTTCTTTTATAGAAGACTTCATATGTGACACTTGGCACTTCATGCATACTTATTTTTTTTATTAATTCAAAAGTTTGAATATTCACCTATCCATGTGTCACCCTCTCACCGAGGTCCTCCAAAATTATTTACTTCAATTTTAATTGAAAAATAATATGTTTCCTCAGCGTAAAAATACTCCATATATCTTCTCCTAGTTATCTCTTGATGCTCCTTTTATACTCCTTAATTTGTGTTCATTGCTTAAGTCAAATGATAAGTCTTCTATTTGGTTGCCTAAATACCTCCTAATTTAACTCAATTTTCCTCTTAGATGGATATTGTTATGTCGACTCTTGGCACATCGATGTTTTCTAAATTTCTCTAATTTGATTTATTTATCTTTATTTTAATTCACCACCCTACTTTCTTAATAAATTTCACCTATTTTTGGATTAAACTTTACAATTAACTCTTTGTCCCTCTTCCTCATTTTACCTATTAAAATAACATTGTCTACCTAATATTTTTTGATATGGGAAGGGTAGAATTCTCAAGGTACACTATTTTTATTTCTTCCTATTCTCCCTTTACCCCAAGATTTTTTCTTGACTTAATTTCCTTAGTTCTAACCTCATTTACAACCTAATGTGAATTATTGGGATTTTAATATATTGGTTATATTTAATAGTTTCCTTTTATGCTAAGGGTGCGAAGTTAGTTGCGCCATTCAAGAAATTCCTTTTGAGGTTCCAATGGCGCCATTGCTAACAACTTATTCTTGATTCCAAGAGTGCCAAGTCGGTTGTGCCATTCTAGAACTTCCCTTGAAGTTCCAAGCCTGCCATGTCATTTTCCCTTCAAGAATCCAGTGGCTACAAGGGGAAATTCTAGGTGTAATGATAGAGAATGTGTCATATCTTACGTTTCCTGCTATAGTGAGACTAATGGTTCTTGGGATAAAGGAATATTCCTTGATGCACACTCCTCGAGTAAGTCCTTGTGAGAAACTCAATCTTAGATCTAGCCCCAGGGCATTGTGATATTCAAGCTAGATGTGTCCCAACACTTTAAACCCAAGTCATAACGAGAGTGAGAGTGTGTTAAATCAGCGAGACCGTCCCACCCCACCCATGCAATTACATCTATTTGTACATCCACATCACGCATGTGTGAGTCATTCAGCCAACCAACTAACCTGTGTCTGCAACAAATAACATGTCATTAGAATTTGTAGTGAGATTCAAACTAAACTTTAAAATTCCAAAGACAATAAGCATTTCCATCAAAGAAAATGTCATCATCTTATGACATGTGAGTGAATTTGGCGTTTTCCTATCATACTTGATAACCATCAGTAACAATGTTTCATAGTGTTAGTCATTGACATAATAACATATGTTAAACCATCAACATGACATAGTCATCCAGATTGTTGTTCATCATGAACTAGAACTAATGTAAGTAGCTATTATAACGAATGCATCCATCACAACTACCATCATAATAACATTTATAGAAAACATACATATCCATCAAAGCTATCATCATCATAACATTAGTAAAAAACGTAAATATCCATGAGAGCTACCTTCATCATAACATCATTAGAAAACATACATATCCATCAAGGCTATCCTCGTCATAACACTAACTAGGAAATAAACGGATCCATCACATCCACTAATAGTAGAGTGAAGTATCTAAATCCTCAACCTGTGGTCGTCAAAGAATAATGTATGAGCCTTAAGGCTAAAACAATGGTAATGTCATAAGAAGGGTAGCCAACTAGAGTTGGGAACTACATACAACCCGTCTTAATAATATACTTCACCCCGAAGTGCTCAAAATAGGTAAGGAAAACAATGATGCATCTCCTTAGCATCCTCCCAACTCGGTGAAATGTGACTATAATTGTCCCATTAGACCTCAATTTGGTCCGCTAATCATCATCTAATTTCTAGAGTTTGCTAGTCTACTATGCAAAATAATTCGGCCATCATTGTGTCCTCATCTGAAACCTGCAAATGACCCAAGTTAATAAAATTCATAGAATGTGAAATATAATGATGTAATAAAAAAACATTGAACATGGCATTCATACATGTTTTTGATGGAGATAAAGCAAGTCTATATGCCATTGCCCTATTCTTTCTAAGATTCGAAAAGGTCCCACAAACTATGGAGACAAATTTTCTCCCTTTCTAAATCTTGTACAACTCTTTTGGGGCCTTATTCTAAAAAACAACCTATCTCCCACTTCATAAATTCAATCTATATGATGAGCATAAAAATAACTATTTTCTCGATCTTTTGTTTCTTTTAGCACCCCCCTAATCATAATTATTTTTCCTTCCATCTCTTGTACCACTTTTGGTCCTATTAATACTTGGTCCTCTAGTAAGTTCGAACTGAGAGGTGTTCTCCAAGTTCTCACATATAATAACTCAAATATTGCCATTTTGATGGAACTTTGATAAATGTTGTTGTATGCAAATTATTCTAGTGGTAAAAAAATTTCCCATCATTTTTTTTTGGTGCATCAAATATATTTGTAACATTTCCTCAAGGATTTGATTAGTCATCTCTATTTAACCATTTGTCTCAAGGTGATAAGCAATGCTAAATTTCAACTGGGTTCCTAAGGCTTCTTAGAAACTGGTCCAAAGCCTTCTTGTAAAAACTAGTCCCTTATCTAATATGTTTTTTGTACATACTCTATGTAACCTCACAATCTCATCAATAAAAACTATGGTTATCTCTACTACCTTGAATGTAGTCCTAAAATTTATAAAATGGTTACTCTTGGTCAATGTGTCTACCACTAAAAATATGGAATCATTTGTTATTGTGGTCATTGCTTGTCCCACAATAAAATCCATCAATATAACTTCCTGTTTAGAATTTGGTATGTCATGTGGTTGCAGTGACCCTGATGAATGTATGTGTTTGACTTTTACTCATGGAAACTCTAAGCATCTCACTACAAAGTTTACAATGTGCTTCATCCCTCTCTAAAAGAAGAGTGGTTCCAGGTTTGCACTCATATTCTTAACACCAAGGTGTGCCATGTGTGCTACTGGGTGAGCTTCACTCATGATTAATTGGTGTATATATTCATTTGGTGGCACATGTATCATCCCATGAAATCGTAGTATTCGATCACTACCATTGGAGTATAATTCATAGTTTTGGATCGTTATGTTTTCGTTCCTCAAAATATAATTGACATTGTAGTAGCAGGTGTCCTCAATTTGTAAGTCAAGCAATTTCACCCTCAAGTTTGTCTTTAAGCGAATCACCGAAAATATTTGAGGTCTCCTACTTAAAGCATAAGACAACCTATTTACCATTCCTTTTATGTAATTAATATCAAAATAATATGGAATTATTATCTCAAACCACTGCCTTTGTCTTTTATTTCAAAGGCCTAGAGTTTTGTAGCCAACAATGATCAATCGTAAGTCCAAACTTCCTTCCTAGGAGCTAGTGTCTCCAAATATTTAGGGTGTAACCAATCGCTGCCATTTCTAGATCATTAGTTGCATAGTTCCCTTCATGGTTCAAATGTTTTCCTGAATCATATGTTATTATTCTTCCTTCTTGCATCAATATGTAACCATATCCTTCCTTGGAGGCATAAATGCGAACCGGAAATTCTTGTTCCATATCTGGTACTTTCAAAATGGACATTGTTGTTATCAATACCTTCAACCTTTGGAATTCCTCTTCATTTTTTTCAATCTAAAAAAACTTCTTGTTTTTTATTTTGGGTTTGGTAATGTGTCTTGTTATATTTCAAAACCCTTCGGCAAATATGTGATAATACCCTACCATGCCCATGAAACATTATATTTCATGAACTTTGGTTCATGTCACCCATCCCATGATGGTCTATGTACTTTTCTTCTTTACTATGAGCACTACAGAGATAGCTTCCCATAAAATTGGTTCTTTCTAATACATTGTAGAACTAGCCTCAAGTATTCGTCATGATCTTTTGTGGTCTTTAGGTAGATCAAAATGTCATCGATAAATAGTTGTACAAACTCGTCTAAGTTATCCAAAAATATTCCATTCATCAAACTCATGAAAACACACGTAGTATTTGTCAGTCCAAAGGCTAGAACTAAAAATTCATAATGCCCAAATATTGTCTTAAACGTTTTCCTCGTGATATCTTCCTTCATTCTCAACTGATGGTATCCTGACCTCATATTGAACTTTGAAAACACTACTTCCCCCCTGATTTCATCAAACAAGTCGTTTATCCTTGGTAGGGGATATTAATTTTTTATCGTTATCTTGCTCAACTCATGGTAATCAATGCATAATCGCCAAGAGTCATCCTTCTTTTTAACAAAAATTACATGGGATCCCTACAGAGATATGATTGGTTGCATGAATCCCATGTCCAATAATTCCTTTAATTGTACTTTCATTTCCTTTAACTATAGATTTCATATAAAACATGGTGCTTTTGCAAGCGGTTGAGTTCTTGGTTTAAGGTTGATGGTGAAATCAATTTCCCTTTTACAAGGTATCTGGGTTAGTTCTTTAGGAAATAAATCCTTAAAATTGGTAATAATTAGACATTTATCCAGGTTTTAGAATCTCCATTATCACTTAGAGCTTCCACCATGAACATTTGACATGACTTTTGTCTACATTTCATTAGTTTCATTAAGGAGGTGAACCTTTGGGATGCCCCTTGGTTCTCTCCCATCAATGTTTTTCTTTTCCCATCATCGTTTGTGAAATGTAGTACCTTGTATTTGTTGTCTAAAACTGCCTCATGCTGTTCAAACCAATCCATTTGTATGACTACATCATAGAATCCTAAGATCGTAGATTAAAGGGTACCTTGGTCATATATGCTACCAAATCCACCTCACAATCACTTACCATCCTTCCTACATTTATTTTCAAACCATATGCCATTTATACATGTCTAAAACTAGGTTGTGTAATTGCTTCATGCCTAATATCTCATAATGTATTTAGAGAAATCAAAGAATTAGTAACTCTTGGATCTATTAAAATTACAAAGCTCATAACATCAATATTACATGATGTTTCCAACATAATGGAATGGTGTTTGACTTGGCAATCATTCACCGCTGCATGGATTTGATTACCTTTCCCCAAATCCTCCACTATATATGCTTTATGAGATGAGCTAGTATTGTGTATATTTTGAGGGAAATCCCTCTCATATTGTGTACCTCCACAATCCAACAACCACTCTTAGGATCTTGGCTCCTACTACCGATTGAAATGAAAGTTGGCCTCAAACTCTGCTGATAAGAGCCACACTATTAGGATCGTTTTAGAGGTGGTGTGGCTTGGGGTTTTCACATAGGACAATATTATTTTGGTTGATGTGTATACTGAGCTATCATGTGAGGCTATTGAGATGGATGCCTATATGGTGTTCTTTCATTCCTTGTTGACCGCATTTGATTATTGAGCACTGGCCCCCTTTGAATTTTTCTGCGTTCCATACTGTTTCCACTAGACACTCTTGATATTGCAAGATTTTTTGTCCTACTAGGTCCATTATTCATGATCTCATCCTCTATAATGGTCACTTGTCTAACCGTCTCGTGTAAGGTGCAACGCGTTATGATCCTAAACTTTTCCTAAATGTTAATTTAGTCCATACATATATTAGTTCACTCTAAGATTTTATGTGTTAGACGGAGGTACATAATGAAGTATCTCCATGAAATGAGCCTCATACTCTGGCACTCAACGAATACCTTGTTTCAGTGCGTTAAATTCATTCAGTTGTCTTTCAATTATCTTTTTTGACAAGCAGCATTTTCTAAGATTTTCTTAAAATAATCCCATGTTACCTCTAAGATATCCATTGCAAACTGGAGTAATAATGTCTTCCACCAAATTAATGCATTTCTCTTCAATTGGAATACACCAATGTTGGCCTTAGGATTTGGGGTGTAGCCCCTCAAGGTAAAGCACATAGCCATGTTTTCTCTCCATGCCTCTATAGTTTAACCATATATGGACCTTTAAAATTATGGAAATTTTGCATTTTACAAATCTCATCATACATCATTTATTGCCATGTTTTGAGGTGCTTCATTCAGCATGACAAGGTTTCCCCTCTATCATTCTAAATAGAATTTATGGCCTCTAAAATATTCCAGAGTTACCTCATTAGGTTCAAAACATCCCATGCATGTATATGTTCCGGTCTTATTATGTGCTCCCTGTCATTGGGTGGGGTGATAGGATTTGGTTATTGGGGTGGCACCATGTTACACCCCTTAGTTACCTCATTCCTTCCTATCTCTTCTAGATGTAGATTGTTAATATAGATTCAAACTGCTTATGTGATATGCTGAAATAAAAGATGTTAATATACCCTACTCACCAACGGAAATGGAAATTGATCGATGAAAACACTAAGCAAAGAAGGAAGAATTTCCATCGCACATAACACAATATTTTTTGGGGAAAACAACTACTCAAAATCCAAACTATCTATATTACATGAACTAGAATATCTGAGAAGAAAATACAATTTCCAGCAAGAAATATCTTTGTAGAAGTACAATCTATCTAACTGTTTCCCAAACCAACTCAAGCCAACACTTAGCCAAATCTGTTGCTTGCCAAGACCCTACTTCCTTACACAATTCCTGAGGTAATTAGTCCATATTTAATTGTGAAAGTCACTCACCAAAACTATGTGATCTATCATGGCCCTTCTACTAGTTACATCCACCATCTGTACAACTCGAAAAATTATACAACTATGTTGTAGCAGCTACAATCACCCTCCAAAATTTTTCCTTCACTTTGTTTTGGAGCCTCCCTTCATTTTAGAAGCTTTTATTACACTGCCTAAGTACTTTTGCTTTGATCAAGTTTATCTCTTTATCTACATCTTGTGTTTTCCCACTTTCTTTTCTTATTAACTCCTTATGACTTGGTTACAATTTGGTTCTTGCACTGCCTTGGCAATCTGCGTAGTCACAGAGGGAAGCCAAACCTTCTCTCAAGAAATACATAGTTAAACCTAGCTGGGAGATTCGGCTTTGGAATTATGTAGACCCATCTCGAAACATGACTTAAGTGAGGAAACTATGCATAGCATGAGAGGCAGCGAGAGCCACTTAGCCTAGGAATTGCGTAGAAGCATTCCTTCAGCTATTGTCCGATGCATGTGTCAGAAAGTTCACCGGTTCCCCCAAAAACTACATAATTTCTCCTTGCATGCATGGTAGCCTTTTTCTAAAAAAGAGAAAAAGAATCCCTAAAAATAGTGATCTATTTTTAGTAGTGGGAGTTACACTTAAGTTAATTTTAGAAACTGTCGCCAATTGTCATTTTTTCCTAGATTTTTGACCTTGACTTCATAAACCCTAAATTGATCAAATCTATTTAATGGCCACTGTGAAATATCATATGCACATTCGAACTTGGAGCTCTAGGATTCCAGAGGAATCTAGGAATCTTCGGTACAGTCGGCACAACTTTTCCACGTAAGTCTTTCCTTTCTTGTGTTTTTCTTCTTTTTTGTCGCTTTTGTTTGATTGGCTTGTGTGAACATTATTTTACCCACTTTTTTAATGACCAATAGAATTTTGATCTGTTTTAGCTTGTATAAGAGTTTTTTTAAGTTTTTCATTTCCTTTCCTAAGCGTCGCAAGAATAACTCAATTTTTGCATTAACAGTCGTCGTTTCGGCAACTCTCCCCACAAGATTTGGTGTTCCACTTTTTGAGTGATTCCTGCATTTTTTTTATTGGATGCATCACCATTAAATCATATATACACCATCCTTCCTCATGAATTTAGATTTTCTTGTTTTCAAGTTTCCCTTGGGCAGATTTTGGTTGCCTTGGCCCAGATCTACCACTTCCCTGCATGCAATGCGCATCCTTGGATCTCAAGGTTCTTTCTTGGCTCTAGAAATTGCGAAAAGCTACTACTGACAGGCTCTAGCTGCACACTCCACAGTTCTAGGAAACAATTTCAGAGTCTTGCCCACTGGGGTGCACAATGCATAGTCCCATCCAGCATGCAAGCCAGACTGAACTGAACATTACATAGTTATAGTCAACAATAAGCCCACTGGACTGTACATTGCACAATTCTAGTCATCAACACCTCTCACTGGCAGCTGGGACTGTCCAATTTGTAAATACAGTTGACCATACCTCACCTTTAAATGTCAGAATTACACACTATTTCCCAGCAATTTCCTAATTTGTTCCATGATCAGTCCTTGAAGTGTTTTTTATTTTAACCTAACATTTGCATGCCATGAGTGTCCACTCTATCTCTAGCTACAAAAGTTGTTGAAAAACTTCTCATAAGTACATGCAACATGGTTTCTGAGGGAGATGGATTAATGGATACTGTAGAGAGAAACACTAGAGATGTAGTTGAACAAGAGTTAATGAACTTGCCAGTCTACACAGACACACAACTGTGCATAGAGAAGGACATGGAGATTATAGGGAAAGAAATAAAGGACACATTTGCAAGCAGTTTCAAGGAAGATATGATAGATCAACAAGTTTATGTCAACATCCACATGTCAAGCTTGTACGTGGTTGCATGCAAGTACCCTATCATCCCACGTGCAGGCATCATTCACTGAACTATGTCACATATCGATCTCAAGATGATGGAATTGATTGGTTCCAGTGGAACACAACTTACCACCTTCAGGAAGAAAAATATCATCAGATATATCACTTACCACAGTCAGTGAACCACATGGATGCACTCTTCCTTAATCCCAATAAAAATGTGAAGACTAGAGACATCATGAAGCGGTTGTTAAAAAAGCCATCAAAGTTCAAGTCGACACACAATTAGGTCTACAAGGCTTAATCACTCAAGAAGAACTACCAACTATTGATCATGTTTACATGCCACCTGTATCCTGAAGAGTGCATGGAGACCTTTCCATAGAGTTGGGTGGTTGTGTTGAATCAGTTGGCAAATGAGGGAAGGTCGTTCAACTATTTGGACATGTTGGATTTTAAGCTAAAAGTGCATGTGTCTAATGCCTGGAATCCACCTAAGGATGAGCAAGCGAGATGCTATATGTTTTCATACCTACTTGATACAATTTATGCCAAGCAATAGTTTCTTGGCATGGGTTGGACATAGACACCATCAGATGATGCTCTGAACAACCATTACAATTTTCTCTCTTAGTTTAGCTACGGAGGAACCATGGAAAGGCTATCTGAAAACTTCATCACCCCAGTTTACAATATGATATTTAAACATGATCCACCTTCTATGTCCCAAGAATCAATGAAAGCATTACCTAACATTGTAGATTAGTATGCCTCACCTGGTGGAGCCTTCATTAGGATGTTTGGTGGAGAGAAGCCTCTGCATGTGCTACCAAGGTTTTCCATGGATAAATTGGTGAGGCGAGAGGTTGCATATCAAATCTTCATAGGGTTATTAGCAGCACTACAAATGAGGAAGAAGGCACCATGGCCTTCTCTTCTCTTCTCGACTTCATATGCAAGAACCATTGTACGAAGGTGTATTATCCATGGATCCACAACACATGTCATTGGCCAGACGAACACCCTTGGAGGTATTGCTACAAATCCTGTTGGTGTATTGACATGGTCAACATGGTTATAGAATGGAAAGTATGTCTACTAGAAGCATCACCACAGGAAGAAGCAACAATAACATAGTGAGTATCCAACCAACATAGGACAAAGCTAAGAGGAAGATTGTCACAACATAGAGGCTGAGCATAGCTACAACTTTAGAGAAGATCCTCATCTTGAGTAAGTAGTTTTGGAGATAGAGGCACATAGATGACATCATGAAAGGAGAGTAGAATGAAGGAAGAGAGAGAAGCAAAGATTGGAGGATGCAGAGAGCAAGTTGCCGACAAATAGAAAAGAAGTTGAAAGAAGAGTAGGACCTAAGTAGGAGAGAAATTGAAGAGAAGAAGAAACAATAACAGGAGGAAAGGCAAGGTGTAATAACAGAGAAAATTGTACCTATACAGGTTCAGGAGTCAAACCATCCAGCAGATGAAGATGAGGGTGAGTAGATGAAGGTCCAGGAACTTGCTCAGAAGAATGAGCAAATGGTTGAAGCAATAAACATGGAGTTGGAATAGGATCCATAGGACCAAGACACTGACCTCTTGATGAGAGCATCCGAGGTTGCCCCACAATCTCCACCACCTCCAGAATCATATTTAATGATGGATGTGTACAATATATCATTTTGTGAGTCATAACAAAGTATTAAACATGAGCAAAGAAACTATCTTCTTGATGATAACACATCACTTGAAAACATAGAGGAAAAGGTGATTGTGGTAGATGTCAGAATACATAGAGCTTCCATGGCTGATGCTTCTAAGGCTTATGTATAATCCACGAGTTCAATGGTTAAGTTCTTGATAGTAGAGAATAATCAGGTGGCAAAGGACATGAGAGAGGCTAGGTAGAGATGAGAAAAATCCATAGGATATGCTATGGAAAAGATGAGAAAAGTGATACTTGCTGAAGTATCAACTTTTTAGACCACCATGTAGAAACTGTATGGAAGATTTGTCACCATGAACAAGGTGGTTGTCTGTCTATATGGTTCTCAACACCAGTGTATGAAGATAGCCCAAGCTCTCAGATACATCCAAGCTACAATTATTCATGTATAGGAATCAATAATGAGTTAAAAGGGAACCCCTCTTTACTTGCAGAAGATAATGAAGCCATGCGCAGAGTTCAACAAATCATAGATCCTGATGTTGATATGGAATTATATGCAACTCCCTCCACTCATCACTTGCATTGAGGCTTCCTATGCACAATTGTTCAAGAGTCTCAATGTCATAGGAAAGACACATAATATCCCTTCAATTGAAGCCCTCAGTAAAGACATGAAGAAGGGCCAAGTCTTGTTGGAGGTTGGCAGGTACATAGAGGAGTTGATGCGAGAGGCGACCTTGGATGACTTGCAGTTGAGTGCAGAAAACATGCAAAAGTAGATCGATGGTCTAGCCACACTCAGAGCAATGTTGCACAAGCTTCAAGATGTGTTGGATAGAGGTTCTAGAGCCATATAATTGGAAGCCGTACAGGAAATAGTCTATTTCAAGAAAGACATCACCAAAAATTATGGGGAAACAATAATGTAGTACCAAGCCTGGTATGAGTTCGTCATTGAAGATCATCAAGAGGATGTTGTTGAATGGTATTTCCCCAAGATCCTGAGTGATGATGTTGCCTTGTTAGGCTTACTCAAGCCTATTTTTTCCCACATTGATATATGTGGAAATTTTAGTATTATGTGTAAATATATTAGAAGTGAAATTCCAAGTGTCATTAGTGGAATGTGAATAGTCACTATGTAATCTAAAGCTCTATTTATAAATGAGTTGAAGAGTCATGAGCATAGTCAAAGAGTCAAAGGTGAATGTCAAGGGTCACCCCACCCTTTTTTATATATAGAGCCTCCTAACTCATAGTCTAGACATTTGGGGGCCAAGTTTTTGGCTAGGTGTTGCTTAGAGAAGGCTTGGAGAGTAGTGTGACAAGCCTTGGCTTCTCCATAGTGTATAGCAAGTACTCTTTGGAGGAGCAAACGATGTTGACTGTAATGTTCCACTATTGGGGTTAGTGGTTTTCAATGGTGTATGTTGGATGGAACTTTCAATTAATAACATAACTGAGCTAGCATGTTTTCATGCATATGTTCTTATTATAGTTTGACTATTCTGGTTACTTCACTAGTACAAATGGCTAATTAGTTACTAAACAAAGGACTAAAAGTTACATTTAAATGATCATTTTGTATTCAGTGACCAATATTAGGTAATTTACAGTATCTTATAATGCGACCGACATTTAGTCATTTGTAACTTAGTCATTAATGAGTTGTCTTAATTTTATTGTCTAGTAGTATATTGAGTCATAAATTTTGCCATTAATTTAGTCATTAATTGTCAAAATTGATGGCCAAATATATAAAAAAATATATTACTATATGATCGTCTGAGAAAACCAATTAATGACAAAAGAAATATGACCAAAATTTTGGTCATGTTATAAGATAATGGAAATTATCTACTAATATTCATATATATGCAAATGTTAGCCGTAATTTTAAACCAATTAATAACCAAAGAAATATGACTAATTTTTTGTCGTGTTATAAGATATTGTAAATTAGCTACTAATAGTCATATATATCAAACATTTAGTCGTCATTTGTAATCACAAAATTATCATTTGCAGTACTCATTCATATTTTTTTCGTGGTTTCGTATTCATTATATAAACGACTAAATTTAGTAGTTTATATTCATTTCATTAGTAATTATTATAAATGACTAATTTAGTCATATATTCATTTTATTTGTGTTCATCATTAATGAATATGAACTATTAGTTTAGTAGTTTTAGATTGATTTTATGTTTTCATTATTACTCAATATAAATTAATTAGTATAAATTTGTGACTAAATTAAAAAAAAATGTCATACAATGCACATGTTCAACTAATGTGATAACACAAAGTTACTTATGTTTGTTACAATACTAAATAATATCAAATACAATTATAAATAATTCCAACCAAGTAAATTATATTATATGAAATTTCAAGTATTACAATACAATTTTTCAACTTAATATTGGTTGAACTACAATTCACACATGAGATAGTGTTTCATCACATAAAAACATTATTATTATTTTGCCAAGGAATTGTAGGTGAATTCACCAACTCTGAAGACTTGATCATCATTCTATATGTGTGTGTCTCATGCAAGATATTGACTTTAAGGGGATGACTAGACTTGCTCTCTTCTATCTCTTTCTGCATTTTTCAGTCCAATGTTATTGTTTTCTTTCTTCAATTCCCGCTTCTTACATTGAATATTGAGCTCATATTCTGAAAAGTGAATGAAGATACAATGGAATGTATAATACATTAAAGACAATGAACATTGGAATATAAACTAAAGTAGACTATAAAGTATTTATATGACATATACTCAACATCATCAATGTCAATGCAATTTTTTTCCTTAGAAAAGTAAGAAACTCAAACAAGTTTTCTTCAGTTGGGTAATAGTTTTTAGTTGGGCGATAGTAGCCACTATGCGTCAAGATGACCTGTATAAGAAAATAAATTAAAATGTTACCATAGAAAATAACACCTTAGGAAATTAGTATTCAACCTTCAAGAAAATCTTAGGCACAATAAAACCAACAAATTTACATGCTAAGAATATCAGACAGTAGCTAGCTTGTGGAAATAAATGGAAAAAAAAAGATCAGTATAAAAAAACTTGTCCTAAAAGAGTCATGTTCCTTAAATTTGGAGATCCTTTTGATCATGGTAAAAGTTCTTGGCTGTTATGACCTATGTTTTTAGGATCATGAGATTGATCCAACATCATATTGGATTGTGGAGACAAAATGATTCAACTTTCCAAGATGAGCACCTCACTTGGTTAAATGAAGGTGCGAGTTGTGAGCAGTGTCAAAACCTTAGGGAAGCAAAACACTGAGGCCCAAGAAAATATATCACCACAGTCAACTAAAAGAAAAAATTTCAATCCCACAATGGCCTCTGGTAGTAAATTTCATTGGATGTATATCACACTCTAAGAGATTACTATCTAATACAATGACACGTGTACATATATTGTCACAATACCCCTCATTGTCAGACCCTATAGTTGTGTCATATAATATCAATCATATTCTACTATTTAATTATAAAATTATGACTATCAAATAATTATTAGTTTGAATAATTAGTTTGAAATTACATTTCGAGTATTTATGTATACATGAAAAGGTTCAAAAAATGGTACTTTTTGTGACTAGTTAATTTCGAGTGAATATAAATAGACAAAAAATTATGGTGCCTTGGTGTTTCTCTAGTGGTTATCTTCCCATTGTACCAATTGCTCCCATGTCCTCTACTGCTTTTGGTGAAGTCCTCTTTGATGATTTCCAATTTTAATTCCATGGACATTTACCCTGGATGTTTTTCTGAGCCAAAGGGAAGCTCCATAAGTAACAACCAATTAGTA
>APFE030745364.1:163224-214837 GCA_000404065.3 Pinus taeda
GCGTCCAAAACCATGGACCGAAAACCATCACGTCCAAAAAACATGTGCGAAAATCATGCACAAAACCATAGGTGGGTACCCCTCAAACCCCCTGTTAACTATGTGGAAAGAATATAACACAACCCAACAAAAAGGTTGAATTAATAAAAATAATAAAATTCAAGTTGTTATATTTTGATTTTATTATTAACATGTCAATATGCTTTGTTACAATACCATGGCTTATCAATATCACAAACCCAAAAATCATAACTCATTTCACAACCAAAATATTTTATGTCAATATAACAAGATTCTTAATCATGGATATTGACCCCCACACTACTATAGATATTATTAAGCTGTAAAAAATAGGATTTGTTACAATATCATGGGTCAATACCATGGACTATCAATACCACATGCGAAAAAGACATAAATTATTTCACAACAATATGACAAGATTATTAAGCAGGGATATTCACCCCCACTTTCTCCTTGATATCATGAGCTTGTCAATAGGATTTTTTACAATGCTATAGCTTATCAATACCACATGCCCAAAAACCATAACCTTTTTTACAATCAAAATATTTTATAAAAATATGACAAGATTGTTGACCATGGATACTCACCCTAACTTTACCATCGATATTAACTTGTAAATAGGATTTGTTACAATACCATGGACTAATACCATGGCTTATCAATACTGCATGACAAAAAACCCTAACTTATTTCATAGTAAAAATATTTATTTTAATTTAATTTTATAACATTTTTTTAATTGAATCTAAAATGGAAAATGTTACAATTTGAGATATATCTAAACCCTCTATCCTCAATACTACTAAAATTATTGCCATAGAAATTAAACAAAGGTTTTTGAGCTAAGAGGCTCATTCTACATCCCAGTATTATGTGTAATGATGTTTTTCCATCATCAAAATTGAGATTTTGGTCATGTCGACCGAAATAGAAAAAAAAACTATATAAAAAAAAAAACTATACAAAACATTTAAATAATGTCAACTCATAAAAAAAATTCACGTAAGGAAATTAGATCCCTTTCGTCTCATATTGGATCCGTATTTAAAATGGATCTATGCTGGTAAAGAAATTAAGCTAAGATGGATCTATGTTGGTTAAACAACCAATAGTGTTAGGTCCCTATAATACTAGTGATCCCCCCATTACTATTGTCATTGTAGCACTTATTATTATTGTTGTACCCATATTGTCCCCATATTATTATTAGTGTGCCCCATAGAAGCCCACTATTGCTACTATTGTATGCTTACATTAGTATTGTTATGTCGACTTTGATTATATTGTGATCCCTTAGACTCCTATATATAGAAATGAGGTTTGCTCAATTATATTATCCAAGAATTGTTCATTTGTGTAATATAAAGGAGGTTTCACCCTTGAAGAGTGTGTTTTTGAAGTTGTTGATATATCTCTTCTTCTATTTTATGAGTTGGTTGCATAACATTTGGTATCAGACCTTTGGATTCTAGGGTTTCGCTGCTCCAAATAGGTCATCATCGATTTTTCTCTATAACGTTTTTGCTACGACATTTCAAAAGTAGAAATTGAAGCAAATTTGATTTGAAATATTGATGGACCTCGGGTGCAAATTTCAAATATTTTCACCTAATGTTTTTGGAGATATGATCCAAGGAAGTTATGGTTTTTACAGGCTCCCAATTACATCCAAAACAAGTGACCTTTGGAAAATCATAATAACTTTTTCTCTGAGCATCGGATTCAAACTGTGTAAGGTGTTTTAGAAAGAGGATGGACTGTAGTTTTTTGTGTATCATTTTTAGGTCAGAAGGTCACAAAAATGACATGTGATGCTTCGTATAATGTCAGTCTACTGAGAAATTATATAATCAGTTCATCTTGGGAGGTTTGACATAACTCCTTCGACAATCCAATTTCGATCAGAATAGTGGTGTTACAAAGAGAACATAGAGGGCTACCATAGATCTCAATTTCAGATATTGGAGATCTGAAATTTCATAGATACAATAGATTCAATATCTTTCTCCTATAAAGAAAAAAATAAGGTGTGTAGTTTCCTTTCTTCAATTTGTATAAGTTTGCTTTGAAAAATTAGTTTGAAGTGATTCAAAGGGCATAGTGAGGCATAATTATCATTAATTGATGCCCCAAAGAAAAAAAACGGAAACACTTGGTAATCAAACTCAAAGCTCTACCATGACTCGTGAATAAGAGGAAGAAATGAAACATCATATATCAAAATTACATGACCAAGTGCAAGAATTTTTAGTCTCAAAAAATGTAACAGAAGCTAAGATCGATGGATTAAAGAAAGGCTTGGAAGTTAAGATGAATGGCATGAAATATAAGATGAATGGTGTAGAAGCTAATATGAATGGCATTGAAGCTAATATGGATGCCATGGAAGGTAAGATGGATAGTATAAAAGAAAATCTTAAAAGAAACATGTAAGATTTGAAGATAGAGTTGACAAAGTTGCTACAAGAAATGCTTACCAATGGCGAAAGGGTAGTAAAGGAAACTCATGATGAGAATAATATAAATCTTAATCATGATTTCATAGAATCTAATGTATAATTGAAGACCCACCATGTTCTAATGATCGATATGAGGAAATTTGATGGCAAGGATCAGATAACATATATACTACACATGGAGAAATATTTCGATCTCCATAAAGTGAAAAACAGGCAAAAGGTACCCAGTGAAACTTTATATTTGGAACCAAATCAGTTATTATGGTATCAATGGCATTTCTCTCATAAGAAAATTGTCACTTGGGCAATTTTTATGGAAGAAATGATAGCACATTATGGGGATACAAAAAGAAACACCTTTTTTAGCCAATTGATAATTCTCAAACAAAAGGGTTCAATGATGGAGCACATTGAGGACATCCAAAAATTGAATATAAGGGCAGAATATATTCCAGAGGAGCATAGGACTGATGTGTTCATAGGGAATCTAAAGGATAGCATCCAACATGAGTTTCGACTTTGGGAACCTGATTCATTAGAGAAGGCATTCAAGTTGGCAAGAAAAATTGAAAGAAAAATTATGGAAACATGGAAGCCTACCACTCACAAATATAAATATGGAAGTGTTGTTTCTCCTAGCCTTCCACAAACTACAAGGTTTACACGACAACAATTGGAAGAAAAAAGAGAAAAAGGGATTGTGAAGATGAGGAAGAAAAGGAACAAGAAATGTCAAAATAAGAGGATATACACTAGTAACAAACCCTAGAGTACAAAGAAATGAATCCGAACATATCCTGTAATGCATTGGCTAGAATTACCACTCCTCAAACTTCCAAGATAGAGGGACATATCAAGAAGAAAAAGATAATAGTATTGATTCATTTGGGCAGTACCCATAATTTTATTCATTGTAAGATAGCGAAGGAATTGAATTACTTCCTATATCCAGCACCAGAGTGTCAAGTGATGGTTGCAAATGGAGGAACCATAAATTCCTCTGGAAAGAGCCATAATATCAAGCTATCGATGGGAGAATATGTATTGAATGGCCCAATCATTTCCATTCCAAGGGGTGTTGTTGATGTTGTACTAAGAGTCCAATGGCTACAACCTTTGAGCACGATAACTTTTTATTTTGAAGAACTTTTCTTGATTTTTTTTTTTGGAAGGAGAGGAAGTTGAATTATTGGGTATCATAGGTAAACCAAGAAAGATAATCATCTCTAACGGCATGACAAATATTTTAAATAAATAACAATGAGGCATAATTTCACAATTATGTTCACTAGAGGTTCTGACATCGAAATCGTCTATTTCTTGAGATCTCCAAAAATTATTTGACAATCATTCCAAGGTATTTGAGAGTACCAAAGGGTTCCCACCTATTTTTGATCATGATCATGCTATTCATTTGAATCGAGGAAGTGTTCCTCCAAATATTAGGCCTTAGAGATATCCTTATTTCCAAAAGAGTGAAATTGAATGTATGTTTGCAGAAATGCTAGAGGCTAGTATAATTCAACCTAGTGAGAGTTCTTTCTCTACTCCAATAGTAGTGGTGCACAAGAAGGATGGAACATGGCACATGTGTCTGGAATATACAGAGCTCAACAAGCTCACTACTAAAGATCAATTTTCCATTCTTGTCATGGATGAATTATTGGATTAATTGCATGGATCAATTTACTTCACCAAGTAGGATCTTCGTTCAAGATATTGTCAAATCAAAATTAAGGCTCAAGACATTCCAAAAACAACATTTACAACTCATGAGGGTCATTATGAATTTTTGGTCATGCCTTTTGGCCTTACCAATGCACGTTCTACATTTCAAGGTTTTATGAATTCTATTTCCATACCCTTCCTTAGAAAATTTGTGTTAGTATTTTTTGATGATACACTAATCTACAACAAGTCCTAGAATGATCATTTTCAACATATTGATAGGGTGCTCAAACAATTGGAGGAGAAACAATTATATGAAAAAAGGTCCAAATGTTTCTTTGGAGTACAAGAGGTGGAATATCTGGGTCATATTTTATCTCATGAAGGTGTTAAGGTAGACCCTCGAAAAATTAAAGTCATTACGGAATGGAAAATCCCCACATCCATAAAACACTTGTGAGGATTTCTTGGGTTGACAGGGTATTATCACAAGTTTGTTAAGAAATATTGGAGAATAGTAGCACCTCTAACAACATTATTGAAGAAATATGCATTTTCATGGACTCCAGAACCAACAAAGGCCGTTGAACATATTAAAGAGGAAATGTGCCAAGCACTAGTATTAGCTAAGCCAGACTTCACAAAAACCTTTATTGTGGAATGTAATGCCTCAGGAAATGAAACTGGTACTGTTTTAATGCAAGAAGAAAGATGCATTGATTTTGAAAGTCATTCAATCACTAAATGAAGTTAAGAAATGGAAAACATACATAATAGGAAGACACTTCAAGGTAAAAATGGATCATAATAGTCTTAAATACCTTTTAGAACAAATATTATCCTCAGAAGAGTAATAAATATGGGTCACAAAGATGTTGGATTATGACTTTGAAACCATCTACAAAAAAGGGAAGAAAAATGTTGTTGTAGATGCACTCTCAAGAAAGGATAAGGATGTGGAAGCATTGATTTCCACCGTTTCTATTATCCAAATAGATTGGATAAATGAATCAAGGGATGAATGGAAGAATGACGAAGAAGTGTCGGCTCTCATTCAAAAGTTACAATAAGATCGCAGTACATCTGATTTATTTAGATGGAAAAATGGTTCGTTATGATATGAAGATTGCTTATACCTCTCTAAGAATCCCCAAATCAAACAAAATATTCTTATGGAATTTCACACCTCTCTGTTAGGAGGGAACTCAACATTTTTTAAAAACTTACTAGAGCATTGAGAAGGAATTTTTTTGGGATGGCCTTAAATATGATATTCAAAAGTTTGTGGTGGAATGTCTGGTTTGCCAACAAAATAAAGTTGAATCAATTAAGACCCAGGTCTATTACAACCTCCACCGATTACAAGTCAACATCAGGAGGAGGATTCAATGGATTTTATCACAGGTTTACACAAGTTTGAAGGAAAGAGTGTCATCATGGTGGTAATTGACAGACCTTTTGTGCACTATCTCATCCATTTAAAGCCAGTGTATTTTCAACTGCATTTATGGAAACAATTCAAAAGCTACATGGAAACCCAAATACCATTATAAGTGACAAAGATCCTATTTTCATTGGAAATTTTTGACAAAATTATTTTCTTATCTAGGTACTCAGTTAGCTAATAGCTCATCTTATCATCCTCAATATTATGGGCAAACTGAGATAGTAAACAAATGTTTGGAAGGATATATTCATTGCTTTGTATCTAATAAATAGACATAAAGGTTCAAATGGTTTCCTCTGGCTGAATGGTGGTATAAAACTTCCTTCCATACTACAACAAAAATGACCCCATTTATGGCACTTTATGGATATCATCCACTGTCCATCACATCATATTTAAGAGGAAATTATAAGGTTCATGCAGTGGAACATCAAATAAAGAATGAACAACAATTTTTCCAACTCTTAAAGGATAACCTCACTTTGGCACAAAATAGAATGAAACAACAGGCAGATCAACATCGCAGTGAAAGAAGTTTTCATGCATGTGACTGGGTACTTCTACGGCTACAATCATATAAACAAATGTCCCTCAAGAAAGATAAGAAGGATAATAAATTATCAGCAAAGTATTATGTTTCATACAAGGTGTTGAGAAACATTGGTACTATGGAATACAAATTGGACCTTCTTGCAGGTTCCTGAGTGCACCTAGTTTTCCATGTTTCATGCTTAAAGAAGGTTATAGATGGAAAGCTTCCAGTTCAAACAATATTGCTAGAAATAGAAGAGGAAGGGAAAGTCATATTGGAACTTGAAGCAGTCATAGAAGCAAGAGCTCAACAACTACGAAATCAATCAATTTCAGAGTATCTCATGAAGTGGAAGAACTTACCCGCTGAAGATTCGACATGGGAGGGTGATTATTTTATACAGAATCATACAAAAATACTCAAGCATGGAGGAAAACACTTTTTTAAGGAGAGGGGCATGTTACATCCCTATAATATGAGTGACTCCCCCATTATTGTAGCCATTACTGTCATTGTAGCCCTTTTTATTATTGTTGTGCCCGTATTGTCCCCTTATTGTCAGATTTGATTATATTATGACCCCTTAGAGTGTTTTATATAGAAAGGCAGTTTTGTCATTTGTATTGTCCAAGAATTGTTCATTAGTGTAATGTAAAGGAGGTTTCCCCCTCAAAGAGGTGAATTTTGAAGTCATTGATCTATATTTTCTTCTATTTTATGAGTTGGTTGCATAACATATAGATCAATCTTAGCTAAATATATATAAAGAACTAACATATATCCACCTTAGGTATGGATCCAAGGGATGAGAGCAAGCAAAGTGACTAGAAATAATAGATTAAATATAGTGCATGATGTTTTTATGTTTTTCATTACTTTATTCTCTTTGACATGATTGATCCAAAACATAGATTTACTATTTTACAACCAATTAAGTTTTTTTAATTTATATATTTTATTAAACACGATACAATGTGATAAAATTTAAGTGAGAGTTGGGGGTTGGGAGCGATGGGGAGAGAGGGAGGGAGATAGTGGAAATGATGGAGGGAAGAGAGAGAGTGGGAGAGAGAGAGTGAGAAAGAGTTATGGGGGAGAGGGAGAGTGAGGTGGGAGAGAGGGAGTGAGTGGAAGGAAGAGAGAGAAGGATAGAGGGAGAGACACAAAGAGAGAGGGAGGAAATAAGAAAAATATAGAGAGATATTGAGAGAGTTGGGAAGGGAGAGGAAGGGAGAGAGAGAGAGAGGGGGGAGGGAGATAGTGATAGAGTTGGGAAGGGAGAGGAAGGGAGAGAGAGAGAGAGAGATAGAGAGAGAGTGATTAGGTGGGGAGAGATAGAGGGAGGTGCGAGAGAAGGGAGAGAGAGGAAGGAAGGGAGATACGAGGAGAGAGAGATGGAATTGAAGGGGGTAGGAGAAGGAGGGATCAAGAAAAACATAGAGCGGGAAAGGTGGACAGATATAGGGGGTGACAAGGGAGTGAGGAGAGCGGGAGGAAATAGAGATAAGCATGGAGATAAAGAGGGAGAGAATGGGAAGAGAGAGAGAGACAGACAAATAGATAGAGAGACAGAGAGAATGGGAAGAGAGGGAGAGGGACAATGTGTATGTTTGTGGGGTGAGATAGAGAGAGAGAATAAGAAAGAGACACAAATACAAATATAGATATTATATAGTATTAAATAACCTATTTAGGGATCCAATCCCTTGAGGTGCAAACCTTTCCTCAACTCTTTCACTAAAAGAAGACGTTTTCACCTCAAGAGATTGGATCCCTCTCAGCACTTGATCGATTCAAGGTTATGATGGGTCTAGGATAGTTAATATGAAATCAAATTAGTTTTCATTTGATATTATAGCCTTAAAAATTAAAATTTCTCTTCAAATTAATTTCAAATTGAAAGTAGATTCAATGAATAGATTTTTAAAAAATACATAAAACAATTACTTTTTTTATTAAAAAATATATTTTTAAAATTACAAATTATTAGAGATAAATAATGCAAAGCTGGCTTAGCTATACACCATGTGAGCATGAAGAAGTGTTTAAGGAATTATAACCTTTTAGCTAATATTTAACATCCTTTCAATTCTCTATCACTTGTAAGTTTACATTGCTTAACACAATTAAAATGACGAGCAAAAAAAATTGATTCATATGATTGTAGTACTTGTTATGTAGTCATCTTTTAGTCATTCATGTTAGTCATTGTTAGTTGTATTTCTTATTAGCTAGTGAGATATTTAAACCTGTGACTAAATTAGTGATTTATATTAGTCAATTTTAGTTGGGTCACTTCAGATTGCTCATTTTTGGTAGTATTTGACTTGGAAAAGTTGTGGAGACTAACGTTTTTAGTCACCTAGTCACTAATTTCTCATTTTCTACTAGTGCTTTAGCAATGTACGTTATTTTAGTTATGCATTTGTGTATGAACTATTTTTTATGTAGTTATATGAATCTTGGGAATAACTGTTGTTGTATTAACCCATCACTTTAGATTGTGGACTACTCTGCTTCCAGTGTATGATGTCATTCCACTCGTGGGTTCCTTTAAGGCTACATAGTACTATAGGCTTTTAAGGGACACACTTGATTTTTCCTTTTGTGTTAAAATCCCCATGCATCTCATTTGACTCGTGACAAGGTCACAAACTTATTTCTCACAAAGTTATAATACTTACCTGTACGTAGTATTATGGTCAATGCACTACTTTACTACACATTTCTAGGACTCCTACTCCAAATAGTTTGAGGCCTAGTTGGGACTTCTTACCATGGATATCCCTTGACATGTTTGCAAATCCAACACCTTCAACATTTCTGATGCTAGAAGGAGTCCCAGACGATAATATTAGACCTCAAAGTGTGTTTTGAATCTCTGCACATCATTCATGACTTACATTATAATATCATGTCTGGCATGTTTTTATCATGTAGATGGTTTTGAGGTGTTAGAAGATGTCATTGATGACTTGTCACAAATCAAGTACAATGGTGAAGGTGGAGTAGCCCTGTTCAGACACGAATTTTCCTTCTTAGGCTTCTATTGCAGGAATGAACTCCTTTCTAATGACATTTCTTGTGGGTTGTTCTCTTACCACTTTAATGGGCATGTTGACCAATGGTGTCACACATTTCTACAACCTCTATTCACTCCTTTAATCACATGATCGAAGAGTTAATCCATGGTATATATCATTATGACTTTAAATAACTAAATAATTTTTTTTTGAAATTACGGAAAGCGTGTGATGAATCTATTGAGCAATTCTGGGACCGCTTCTATCATATCGCTTTTCAAATCCATCAAGATGAAATTGATTGGAAATTTATCAAAGAAAGGTTTTAGTATCTTCTTCATGTATCGGAAAATCCACATGATTTAGAATTGTTTCAACACCTCCTAGCATACATTGGTGTTAGAGCTTCCAAATCTAAGAAGGACAAGGTTGCTATCAAAAGTGACCCTCGATCATCTTCTCATCAAGCAACTCTAGCCCCATAGGACGAGGTGGGAGAAGTTACGAACTGATATGTTGAATTGTCACATCCTCCCACCCCACCATTGAACATTTGTAGATATTTGGACTGCAACCTTGATGGTTGTCATAAGGTATTTTCTTCGCAAACTCCTTCCTTTGGTTCCTTTGATCCTCTAAATTGTACAATGTTGTGTTCATTTTCTCCGGACACCACCTTTGTTGTTCACACGGATCAATTTATCGATGGAGCTATTGTTGACCAGTGAGCCTGCACTATAATTTTTTATGAGTATTTGTGGGAATCTGAAGAAAAATTTGTGTTGAAGGATGGCCTCCTTTTTCCCACACCTCATCTACTTTTTCCTGACATGTTTTGCAATTCTTCAATTTCTAATTCTTCTTGTGAAAATTCACTATTGGATGTTTCTACTTCCAATCATTCAAAGGACAAATAGGATGTCAGTCTGTCATTTGTTTGCAGAGAGGATAAATATTTCTTTCTGAATCCACCCAATTTGTCATATTTTCTTTCTACAAATTCAATGGGTGAAAAATTGTGTTCATCATCAACCCCTTTGTATGATTCATCACATCATGAGGATACCGATGCATATCCTGTATTTTATGATCATGGCTTTCGTGATCTCTTCACTCACTCTTTTGATCAAAATGTTGATTCACTTGTTCTTGATCTTTCTAAGCCACCCCTCTTTGATTATCTACTTGCTGATGAAGTGGGAACATCTCAAGTTGTCGAGACACTTCAGCCCGAGCTGACAGTTATGTCAGTTTCTCGTAGCCCTTAGGATAATTCTGCTTTTGATCAGAAATCTATTGACACAGAGCAAGCTCCTCATCACTCTCTTATTTACATTAAATATCAATTTGATCCACAAATTTTACATCCTCCACTAGAATGTCATGATCCTATCGCTCATGCATTGGAGGAGTCATGCACAACAACTAATGTTGCTAATCAAAAACTTTCTTCTTGTTGCATGTTTTCTCATTTGTCAAAATCAAAAGAGTGTGAATGTTTGTGATGTATGCATCTATGATCCAACACCATGGTACATCTGAAAAGTTTCTATCTTGTGCTTTTACTCTTTTATTTTTTTGTGGACACATTTAAACTTCGAGCGTGTTGGCTTTCACTGTTTTATCTTTCTTGCTTGCTGGTTTTCCTGAATATATTTCTTGTTAACCATGCCTTCACCTACATGGGAAAACCAATGCAGTGATGGCTACATTGGAAATATCACTTCATGTGAGTAGGACCATGCACTGTTTAGCATAGGAGTAAGAGTAGTGTTTTATTTCTTGTCTGCTTTTTATTTCTTGTTTATTTTGCTTACTTGTTTTGCTTTCATTTTACTTTTTACCTTTTCCTGCTATATTTTTTGCTTCTTTACGCACTTGTAGGATTAGCTTCCCATGAAGCCTTGTTGGCTTATTAAGATGAGTAGGCTACAATATGATATGAATTGAACAAATATCAACATTTGGTTATCTGTCTATTCCCTCTCTTTATGAAGGTCTTCCATTCTTTGAGTCGATAATACCTTGACAGAAAGTACGTTCTGTTCAGGGTGATTCATGGAAAGAACACGATGGTTGCACTTTTATTTAGTACCACATGTTGTAATTCATTTTCTATTTTATTTTAACCCTTTTCACCTCAGCCAAGTAGAGTAAGGTGAGGGGGAAATCTTAACAAGTATGTCTGAGAAATATATAACATACTTCTCTAAAGGGGTAACCTCTTCTTCTCTCAATAAGTCATGATCCTTCTCCTATCTCATAAAATAAATAAGTTCATATGCACAGTTCTTTGAAAAATGAAAAATGAAAAAATAAAATAGAGGCAAAGGAAGAGAAAGGCTTCTAGTGCAGAGAGGTGAAGTAAGTAATTGCGCTGGGGTATTGTCGCTGGTAGCAGAGAAATGATTGTCTTCCTAAAGTGACTCCTTCGAGCTACTTTGCAAGCCTGCTACCAGTGGACCAATGCCAGATATCAAATTTAAATTCTATCAATATATATTAGTCGTGCATAAATATACCCCTCATCCCCAACCAAAACAACCCAGTTGGCTTGGCCTGTATGTATGCTGATAGATGAAGAGAATGACAGGAACTATATCTTTAACTCAAGCTAGTGAGGAAGCCATGATGATCAAAGAATCGAACAATACTTACAGAGGAGTTAGACAAAGTACATATAAAGAGATGGAGTTCTACCAGTGTGTTGCAAATGTTGTAGAAGCTAAAAATACCCTCCAAACTTTTTCCTTTGTTTCATTTTGGTGCCTCCCTACTAAAATCTCAGCAGCTTGTCTTACACTACCCACGTACTTGTGCTTGCATCAAGTTTATCTTTTTCTTTATAGCTTGTGTTTTCCTAATGGCTTTGCTAATTAACAGAAGGCTAACCTCCTCGTGACTTGGTTACAATCTGGTTCTTACACTCCCTTGGAAATATACATAGTCCTATAGGGAAACCAACTTTGCTCTCAGGAAACGAGTGGTTCAACCCATCAGTGGGGTTCAACTCTGAAATTGTGCAAACCCAGCTGGCATCTTGTCTTTAACTAGGAAACTGTGAAGAGCATGAGAGGCAGCCAGAGCCACTCAACCCAAGAATTCCACATAAGCATTCCTTTAGCTATTATCTGATGCATGTGCCGACAAGTTGCTCGGTTCCCCCCAGAACTGCACAATTTCTCCATGCATGCATGGTAGCCTTTCCCAAAAAAGTGAAAAAGAAAAAAGAGAAAAAGAATCCTTAAAAAGTAGAGATCTATTTTTAGCAGTGGAAGTTTCAATTGAGTTAATTTCAAAAACTTCCACCACTTGTCACTTTTTCCTATAATTTCACCCTTCACGTCGTAAACCCTAAATCAATCAAATATATTTAATGGGCGCCACCAAATTTTATCTTCACATTCAATCTTTGAGCTCTAGCATTCCTGAGTAATCTAGGAACCTTCGACACAAGTTTTTGGGTTGAGTATTGCTTTTCTTATCTTTTTCTACTTTTATGTCATTTTTGTTTCCTTAACTTGTGTGAGCATTTTTTTACCCATTTTATTGAATGAGCATTGGCATTTTCATTTTTTTTAGCTTGTAGAAGTGTTGTTTTAAGTTTTTCATTCCCTTTCCTAAGTGTCTTATGCATAACCCATTTTTTTCACAAACAATTGTTGTTGTGGTGACCCTCGCCACAATATTTGTTGGTCTTCTATTGGATTAACTCCTACATTTGTTTTGATTGCATGCATCACCTTCACTTAGTTCTTTATCTTCCTTCCCTGATGCATTCAGATCTACTTGTTTTCAAGTTTCCCTACGACAAATCTTGATTGCCTTGGCCTGGACCTAGTTCTTCCCAGCATTCACTACACATTTCTAGATCACAAGGTTTTGTCTTGGCTCCAAAAATTGCACAGAGGCTTCCAATGAGTACCTCCAGTTCTACACTGCGCAATTCTAGGAGACAATCCTAGAGTCTTTCCCACTGGGATTGCTTAATGCGTAGTTCTAGCTAGCATGCAAGCCATAATGAACTATGCGATATGCAATTCTAGTCATTAGTAAGCCCACTACATTGCACATTGTGCAGTTCCAGTCATCAGCACCTCTCACTGGAAATTGGGACTATGCAATGCAAAAATCCAACTCACAATCCCTCACCTGTAAAAGTTAAAATTGTGCAATCTTACCCAAGAATTGCCCAATTTATTGCATGATTGGTCCCTGAAGTGATTTTTTATTTTAACCTAACATTTGCATGCCATGAGTGTCCTCTCTGTCTCCAGGTACAACAGTTGTTGAGTAGCTTCTCAGTAGTACATACAACATGGTTTGCAAGAGAGTAGGATCAAAGGATAATGTATAGAGCAACACTAAACATGTAGTTGAACATGTGTCAATGAACTTGCCACTCTATGAAGACACACATCACTTCATAGAGAAGGACATGAAGATTAAATGGTAGAAAATAAAGGACATATTTGTAGGCAGTTTCAAGGAATATCTGGAAGATCAATACGTCTATGTCAACATCCATAAGTTAGGCTTATACAAGGTTTTGATGCAGCTACCATGCATCCCATGTGCGGACACCATTCACTAGATTGTCTCAAATACTGATCCTGAGACAATGGCATTGAGCAGTGCCAGTGGAACACCTCTTATTACCTTTAGGATAGAAAATTATCTTCATATGCATCACTTTTCCACAATTAGTAAATCGCATGGATGCACTCTTCTTTACCCCCAACAACAATGTGAACACTAGAGACATATTGAAGTATTGGGTAAAAGAGACATAGAAGTTCAAGTTGACACCCAATCAGGTCTCCAAGTCTTAGTCACTTCAGAAGGCCTACCAACTCTTGATCATCTGTAAATGTTTCTTGTATGGTCAAGAGAGCATAAATACCTTTCCATAAAGTTGTGTGGTTGTGTTGGATTAGGTGGCAAATAAGGGAAGGTCAGTTAACTAGTTAGACATGTTGGCTCTTTAGCTAAAAGTGCATGTACCTAATGTTCAGAATCTGCCTAAGGAAGAGAAAGAAAGATTCTATATGTCCACGTACCTACTTGATCCAATATGTGACCAACGAAAGTTTCCTCGCATGTGTTGGACATGGACACCATCATACGATGCTGTGAACATCTATTGGAAGTTACTCCCTAAGTGCAACTATCAAGGAGTTATGGTGCAGCTATCTAACCAATTCATCACCTTAGTTTACAAGATGATATTTGAATAGGATCCACCTTGCATGTCCTAAGAAGTTATGCACACATTTCTTAACATTATAGATTGGTATGCCTCACCCAATGGCACCTTTATCAGGATGTTTGGTGGAGAGAAGCCTCCACATGTGCTACCGAGGTTTTCCATGGATAATTCGGTCATGCAAGAGATTGCATATCACATCTCCATGGGGTTATCAACAGTGTTACATAGAAGGAAGAAGGCACCATGGCCTTCTCTTCCTTTGCAGATTGTATTGTACGAGATCTGAAGCTCAGAGAACATGAATTCTAAGGCCATAGAATTGAAGAAGTTTGAGTTTGACATGAAGAATTTCAATCCATATGATCCCCACTGCATATGCAAGAAACATTGTGTGAAGGTGTATTATCCATGGATCCACAGGGCATGTCATTTTCCAGAGGAAGACCCTTGGATGTATTTCTACAACTCCTGTAGGCTTAATGAACCAGTCAACATGGCTATATAATGGAAAGGAGATCTATAGGCATCATCACCATATGAAGAAACAACAACAATAGTGGTGAGCAGCAAAATGATGCATGACAAAGGAAAGAGGAAGATTGTCGAGAGTTCAAAGGCTTAGCAAAGCTACAATTTTAGAGAATATCCTTTTGTTGAGAAACCAACTTTGGTCATAGAGGTGAATAGGTGAAATCATGAAAGGACTATAGAACAGAGGAAGAGATAAAAGCAAAGGTTGGAGGATGTAGAGAAAAATTTGCAGGAAACACAGAGGGAAGAGAATCATAAACATGAACAGGAGGAAAGGTAAGGTGCAATGACAGAGCAAACTACACTTATAGAGGTTGAGGAGTTAGAGTAGTCAACAAATGAAGAAGAAGGTGAGTAGCTATAGGTTCGAGAACTTTCTCAGTAGATTAAGAATATGGTTGAAGCAAAAGACATAGAGTTGGAACGAGAGCCACAATACTGAAACACCAACCTCATGCTGAGAGCATCCAAGATTACCCCATAGTCTCAACCACCTCGAGAATCAAAACTAGTCCCAAGCCGCTAAGAAGAGTTTGCTCTCCTTGATGACAATCCGGTGATGTATGTGTATAATATGTCATTTGATGGGTCACAAAAAATGATTGTACATGCACAAACAAAGTAGCTCCTAGATGATCACGCAACACTTGCACACATAAAGGAAGAAGTGATTATGTCAGATGTCAGAAGAAATCTAGCTACCATTGCCAATGCTTCTAAGACTTATGGAGATGCCACGAGTTCAAAGGTCAAGTTCTTGATAGAAAATAATGATCATATTACAAAGGACTTGCAAGGGATTAGGAAGAGAACATAAAAATCTCGAGGTTTTGCTGTGGTAGAGATGAGAAATGAGACACCTACTAAAGTACCCAACTAGTAAGCAGAGGTTGTTCTCCTTGATGATGATTCGGTGATGTATGTGTACAATATGTCGTTTGGTGAGTCGCAATGAAGGGTTGTAGAGATGAGAAAAGAGACACCTACTAAAGTATCGACTATTTAGAGCACCATGTGGAAATTGTATGGTATATTTGTCACCATGCACAAGGTATTTTTCCATCTATATGGTTCTCTGTAGAAATGTGTGGAGATAGCCTAAGCTCTCAAATACATCCACACTACTATTGTGCATTTACAAGAATGGAAAATAAGGTATAAGGGAGCCCCTATTTACATACAGAAGATATTGAAGCCACGAGCGGAGCTAGACAAACTGTAGATCCTGATGTTGATATGGAATTATGAGCAGCTGCCTCTACACATCACCATCATTTAGGCTTCCTACACATAATTGTTCAAGACTTTGGATGTCATAGGGAGGAAACAAAAGATCCTTTTAATTGGAACCCTCACTCAATCATGAAGAAGCACCATGTCCTGCTGGAGGTCGATAGCTACATAGAGCAGTCGATGTGAGAGGCCATGAATGATGATTTGTAGCTGAGCACAAAAAACATGCAAAAATACATCAGTAGTCGAGGCACATTTAGAAAATTGTTGCACATGCTTCAAGATGAGCTAGGTAAACATTCCAAAACCATATATCAGGAGTCCATGGAGGAAAGAGTCAGTTTCAAGAAAGACATCACCAAAGAGTACATGGACACAATAACACATTACCAATCTTGGTATCAGTTCGTGACCGAAGACCAGCAAGGGGATGCTGCCAAGTTGGTATTTACCCAAGGCCCAAAGTGATGATGTTTATCTTGTTAGCCTTACTCAAGCCTACTTTGTCCCACATGGGTATATGTGGAAATTGTACTATTCTTTGTAAATATATTGTAAGTGAAATTCCAAGTGACATTATTGGAATGTGAACAATCACTATGATATGTAAAGAGTTATTTGTAAAGGGGTTGATGAGTCGTAGGGGTCGTCAAAGAGTCTAAGCAAAAAGTCTAGGGTCACCCCACCATTCGTTATATATAGAACCACATAACTCATAGTACAAGATTTTGAGAGCCAAGCTTTTGGCTAGGCATTGCTTAGAGAAGGCTTGGAGAGTATTGTGACGAGCCTTGGCTTCTCCACAATGTAGAGCTAGTACATCTCTTCGGAGGAGAAAGAGGTGTTGACTTTAGCTTTCCACTATTGGGACTAGTGGTTGTCAATGGTGTATGTATAGATGGAAATTTCACTTCATAACATAACTTAGCCAACACTTTTTCATTCATATGTCGTTATGATAGCTCGACTATTCTAGTTACTTTAGAAATGTATGTTATTTATCTTACACATTTGTGTATGAACTATTTTGTATGCAATTGTATGAATATTGTTGAAGACGTGTTTTTGTGTTAGCTTGTCACTTTGGATTTTGGATTATTTTGCTTCCAGCCTGTGATGTCATTCTGCTCATTTTTTGCTTTCTAGCTATGAACTATTATAGGCTTCTATGGGACACATTTCCTTTTCCCTTCCTTGTGTTACAACATATCCCACATGACTCAATGTAAGGTCACACACGTGCTTCCGATAAAGTTATCATACTTACTTGTCCATGTTACCATGGATAAGGCACTACAATACTACCCAATGTTGGGACTCCTACTCCAAACGATCTAATTTCTAGTTGGGAATTCATATCCGAGAGATCCCTTGACATGATGGCAGGTCCAACACCATCAAGAAACTTATAGTAGACTGTCCCTGAAATCTAATCTGAACTCGGTCTTTCTCTAAACTGACGTGCATGATTTATTTATGAGTGAATTATCAGCTAAGTAGTTGAGGGCTGAAGTTTCACTAAAGCTACTCCCCACTACTAGACACCCTACTAGTTCCTCTAGTAGTTGGATCTAGTTTAGATAACTTTAACTCAGTTATACTTAATTAATTAATTACAACTCAAAAGAACTCAACTTGGACCCCTAAAATTTAGGAATCATTCTACATGACTCTAGATATGCTTCCAACTCGAATTTACTGAGCCAACTAAGTCAACATAGCTTAGTTAACTGTTACAATTTGCTATGAGAATAGAATTTCGATTTAATTCTCAATTTAAGTTCAATGACAAATTGAATTGGAATTTTCTTGATGTTATTTTTAACATTTCTTGTTGCTATTTTCAACACTCCCTCTCAACAAAAAAGGAATTCAACTCTATCCCAATCGAATACCTTTGGAATGTTTTTCATGCAACTGTTGTCGCTGTTGGTATTGTTACTACAACATCTGCAACAAAAAAGCATCCAAACAAAATAAAGTGAATAAACTATGTCTACAATTATATACTAGGAAAAATTGTGTTTTTCTTGAGTCTACTACTCAACCTCCTGCTTTGTTGTCAACACTTCTCTGCACTCCTCAGTACCTGGCTTACACTGATTAACTTACTACAACATACTATGGGCCCCCGTAGTAGGGTAATGATCCATGAGACAAACACACCTCAATGGACCTTGCCCAAATTTCTGAAACTCTTGGACTAAGGTTTCACATCATCCCAACTAACACCTAGAGGTATGGTTCATGTGCTCCTTCTACCAACTTGGCTCGAAATTTCCTGCTACTAGAGGTTTGTGCTTGAGTGGATATCTCCACTTGGTCCCCTCTCTACTTCTCTAGTTATGGCTGCTCCACAACTTGGTGAGGTTGCTTCTGAGCCTGCATAAGAGGCTACATGTTGAGAGGTGATTCATGCTCCCTCTCAACCATCAAGTCTCTAACCTTTTCCTTTCTTCTCAAGGATTTGCATTCATCTTGCACCTCAAGTGCATACAATTTCTTCAATCACACACTGATTTTTTTCAGTTGTCCTGTTGTGATGTGTCTAAGGAAAACCTTTCCTTTGTTGAAAATCACATCGTAACCACAGTCTTCCAATACCACGATGAGACAAGATTCTTCTTTAATCCTGGAACATAAATCACATGTCTAATTCTAAGAGGTGAGGTAGAATCCCTCTAAAAGGTAACAGTACCAATATCGGTCACGCTATATATCCCATCATCTATAAACTCTATGTTATGCTTCAGTTTTTTCTCCTCCAAGTGACTAAATATATCTTTATTCCCAATCATATGGAACGAGACACTATTGTCGAGATACCACATGATTCTCATTATAGTGCTGGCCATGCATTCAATGAGAGTGAAATTAAGTTCAAATTGTGAAGCCAGAGCTTCACTTGTTGCTCTTGCTGCAAGCTCCTTCTTAATTGATTTCTTCTGTGGGAATTTATTGGCATAGTACCCAAACTCATGATAGTGAAAACACTTGATGTTCGACAAGTCATTCTTCTTTCTGCCCTCCTCACCTTGGGACTTATTTCCTTTGGATTTATTTTCTTTACTAACCAACAAAAATTACTCTTCCACTTATTTAGGTGACATCCCATCTCCAGTGTTCAACTTAATCTGTTCCCATAGCATGTAAGACTAGAACCGCTCCTGCTCTGCTAGCTTCTCCCTCCTATTAACTAAGTCCAGATATTTGCGCGAGCTCTAGGGAATTCCTAGAAGTGCCAGAATTAGCAGATCATCTTCTGGAATAGTAACCGTAATACTTCCAAGCTCATCCTCACATTCGATGAACTTGGTCAAGTACTTCAAAATTGAGACACCCTTCTTGATCTTGATCTTTTCGAGCTTGTCCTTCAGTGCCAACTTCCTATGGTCACTACTATTTTGAAACAGGTCCATCAATGCCTTCCACATTTCAAATGGAGTTTCCTTCTAGTGGAGATTTGAGAAAATATGATCTCAAACTATTTGTAAGATAATCCTTCTCACCTTTGCCACAAACTTTATCAATTCAATGAGATCATTAACATCAGATGTTGGAGGCTTAGGGATATCATGACCTATGAATTACTTCAGCCCATTTTATTCCAACACTGCCTCCATCCTGTCCTTCCGAGCTATGTAATTTGAGCTACCCTCTAAGGCATACTCAAGTATCAAACCATAGAATGACATCCTACTGACTCTGAAGTATGGAAATGCAAATTCGATTTCACCTGCACAACAAACTCGTATGCACCTCTTATAAATTGAATTCAACTCTGATACCATTTATATTTTTACTGTAAATTTAAACTACTTATGTGATATGCTAAAACAAAAGACATGAATGTACTCTACTAATTAGCAGAAAAAATAAAGGAAAAATCAAAAAAATAAAAAATAGAAATAAGAAATTGATCGATGAAAACACTTAGCAGAATAGGAATAATTTCAAGCCCACATAACACAATATTTTTCTTGTGAATGAAATTGGTCAAAACCACAGCTATCAATATTTTATTAATCAGATAAATTGAGAAGAAAATGCAACGCTTGTTCAACTAGAACAATCTCTTGACAAGTACAATCTATCTCACTCTTTCGCAAACTAGCACAAGCCAACACTTAGCCAAATTTTTTTCTTGAAAAGCCCCTACTTCCTTGCACAATTCCTGATGAGATTAGTCCATATTTAATTTGGAAAATCCCTCACCATAACTAAACATGTACCGTCTATAAAAATTGAAAAATTATACAGCTGATAGTACATTGTGCCTGAACTCTAATCTCAACTGGGTCTTTATATGATCGGACTTGGATGGGTTATTATGAGTAAATTATCAGTTAACTTCTTGAGCACTCGAGTTACACTGAAGTGTCTCCCCAATACTAGACCTCCTGCTAGTTCCACCAACATTTGGAACTAGTTGAACTGATTTTGAATTTGTTAGATGAAATTAATTAATTAAAACTCAAAAGAATTCAAACCTGGACCCCTAAAATTTAGGAATCACTCTACATGACTGTAGATAGACTTCCAAATCGAATTTACTTAGCCAATTAAGTTAACTTAACTTAGTTAGGTGTTATAAGTTGATATGAGAATAGAATTTCGGTTGATATACCAATTTAATTCAAGGAAATATTAAATTAGGATTTGTCTTGATATTATTTTTAGCGTTTCCTATTGTTATTTTCAACACTAGCCATGGTTAATGTGCACCAGTGAATCTGTTCACCCATGTGTCACCCCCTCACCAATGCTCTCCAAAATTATTTACTGAAATATTGATTCAAAAATAATATTTTTCCTCAACCCAATAAGACACCATATTTCTTCTCCTAGTTTTCTCTATGTCCACCTTTGCTACTCAATTTGTGTTCATTGTGAAATTCAACTAACAAGTCGCAGATTTGGTTGCCTAACTACCTCCTAATTTTACTCAATTTTCCTCTTAGATGGATATTCTTATGTTGGTTATTACCACATGGAGGTTCTCTCAATTTATCTAATTTAATTCATTAATCTTTATTTTAATTGACCACCCTCTTTTGTTAATGAAATTTAATAGGATTAAATTTAATAATTAACTATATGTCCCTCTTCCCCCATTTTACCTATTAAAATACTTATGTACATTATCCACCTAATATTTCTGAATATGGGAAGGGTAGAGTTCTAGTTACAATATTTTTATATTTTCCTATTCTCCCCTTACCTCAAGTTTTATTCTTTATTTAATATCCTTGGTTATAACCACATTTACTATCGAATGTGAAATACTCAGATTTTCATATCTTGATTATTTTTAGTAGTTTCTTTTTTATGTCAAGGGTGTTAAGGTAGTTGCTCTCTTCAAGAAGTTTGTTCCGAAATTCCAACAGTGCAACACCTAACAATTACTTCTTGATGCCAAGAGTGCCATGTTAGTTATTCCCTTCAAGAACTTCCCTTGAATTCCTAAGTTTGACATGCTTCTTTCCCTTTAAGAATCTAGTGTCTACGAAGGGGAAAATTAAGTGAAAGAACAAAGACAGCTATCATCTCTTGTGTTTCTTGCTATAGTGAGACTAATGGTGTTAGGAATCAAGGAATCGATATTGATGCATCCCCCCCAATAAATCCTCATGAGTGACCCAATTTGGAACCTTCCCCAATGACATCATGAAATTCAAGGTGAGGGTGTCCCAACCCTTCGATCCCAAGTCATGGCGGGAGTGCTAGTAGGTGAAACTAAGGGCACTATCCCACCGCTCCCATGAAATTCATCTATATTTACAACCCTAACACCCGTGTGTGTGTCACTTTATCCAGGAACTAACTTGTGCCTGCAACGACTAACATGTCATTCAAATTTATACCGATATTCAAACTGAACTTTAAAATTCCAAAGATAAAATATTCACATATATAAAACCATATGTTTCCAACTCATCACATGAGAGTGCATCTGGTGAGTTCTTGTCATACTCTATATTTATTAGTAACAATATTTCATAGTTTTAGTCATTGACATAATCCCATACTTTAAATCAACAACATGACATAGTCATGCACATCATTGTCCATCATGAACCATAATTAATGTAAGTATCCAAAATAAGGAATGCATTCATCGCAGTTATCATCATGAAAACATTAGCAAAAAAATACATATCCATCAAAGTAATCATCATCATAACACCAACTAGGAAATAAACACATCCATCACATCCACTAATAGTAGATTGATGTGTTTGAATCCTCAACCTAAGGTCCTGAAAGGATAATGTGTCAGCCTTAAGGCTAAATCAATGTTAATTTCATATCAAAGTTAGTAAACTAGAGTGGGGCACTACAAACGTAGTCAAACAAAGTCAAATTTTTGAGTGAATGCTTAAATAATTAACCATGATAAAACTTGGTCAACCATATTTAACAATAGTCAACCATGATAAATATTATCTATTCACAGTGGTCCTCATTCTCTATAACTCAGGCATATTCAATTATAGCAAGCCATGGTTAACAAAAGTAAAAAATTGTAAACCTTAGTCAACTAAGGTCATCCCTAGTCGATCATAATAAAGATTTAAAAATATTTAATAATAACAATATTAATATTAATAAATTTGATTAATAATAATAATAATATTGTGACATCAAAATGGTACAGAAATATAAGAAATGTTGCAATGGGATAGACATTGTCGCAATGTTACATTAAATTGCAATTTAACCAACATCGGAATGTAACATTACAAAATTAGTCAAACACCACAATTTATATAAATTAGAAAACCATTCTTTCTAATGTTGTTGACCATGTTGGGTTGTTTGATTATTTTTTATAGTCAACACTCATAAACTTTAATCAAACATAATTGCCTTTAAATATAATTGATTATTGTTAATAATTGAGCATAGTCAACCACATCGGTCAATCATAAGAAACCATAGTCAAACAAAAACAACCATTAATCAAACATAGTAAATCATAATGGTCAATCAAAGTCTATTTTGTCAAGTTTTCTCAACAATTGTATCCCATGATTAAGCATGGCCAACTATGGCAAACAATGACCAAACATGATCAATGATGGTCAACCAAGGTCAACGAATGACATTCAAGATCAAGATGGTTATAGTAGTCAACTATGGTTGACGATGATCAACCATGGCTAATAAAGGTAAACATAGTTAGAATGGTCGAACATGGTCAGCCATGATCAAGTATGGTCAACCATGATCAATCATAATGGGAAGCAATATTTTTATTACTAGAATAGTTGAACATGGTCGACCAAGATCAACCATGGTTAGCCAAGCTCAACCATGATCAATAATGGTCAACAATGGTCAACTAAGGTAAATCATGGTCAACTAGGATGAACATGGTTAAAATGGTCAAACATCATCTGGAAAAGTCAACCGTTGTCAATTATGATTAACTATGGTCAACCATAGTCTATTATTGTCAAGCATGGTCAACCATGATCAACCATAATTTTCAATCAAGATCTCTATTGTTAGGATGGTTGAAAACGGTCAACCAAGATCAACCATGGTTAAACATGGTCAAGAATCATCAACCATGTTCAACAATGGTCAACAAAAGTCAACCATGGTCAACCATGTTCAGCTAAGATGAACCTTGGTAGAATGGTAAATAATTATCAACCAAGGTCAGCTGCAATCAACCATGGTCAACTATGATCAACCATATTGGCCAGTCAAGCTATCTATGGTTAAAATGGTCAAACATGGTCAACCAAGGTCTCTATGGTTTAATATGGTCAATCATATAGGCCAATCGAGGTATCTATGCTCAATAATGGTCAACCATGACCAACCATGACTGACCATGGTCAACCATGATCAATCATTGTCAGCCATGGTAAACCATGAGAAAACATGTTTCAATATGGTTAACCATGGTCAAGCACTATAAACGATGGTTGCATATTATCATTAACCATGGCTAACCATTATCAATGAGAATATGTCAGCATCAACCATTATTAACCATGTTCAATCATTGTCAACCATGGTCAATCATTGTCAAGTATCATCAACCATTGTCAATCATTATTAGATATGGTCGACCATGGTCAACCATGATCAACCATGGTTGAATATTGTTGAAAATGATTAACTATAGCCAACCATGATCAAGTTATCTATGGTTGAATATGGTCAACAATGATAAACTGTGATCAACCATTGTCGACCCTGATCAACCACAATCAAGAATGATCATCTTTCGTCAATCATAGTCAACCTAGAAGACTCCATGCTCAACCAATTCATAATGGCCAACCATGGTTAGAATAGTCAAACATTTTCAACCAAGGTCTATATGGTTGAATATGGTAAACCATAATGATGAATAAAGATCTCCATGGTTAAATATCATTAATAATGGTAAAATCTCTTCAACCATGGTCCACCCCATGAATCATCTCAACCACTAATGTAAGCTTCACCATGGCTAACACCATCATCCTTGATCAATAACATCAACCCTTACCAACCATGGTCAATGAATCCACCCCATACACGTTGATTGTAACTAACACAAAATCATTTACTAATGTGGTTGATACACGTTGATCGATGTCATTTTCGACCTTTTATATGTTAATCAACATATAAAAATGATGTTGATTAACATATATAAACCACATTAGTAACTGTGATTGTTCTAATTTCATTTCACTTTATTCAAATAAATAATAAATAAATATTTTTTTTTTCATTTATCCATCATAAATAATTGAAACAAACCATAAATATGGTAGTGTCCATCATACAAATAAATTCTCCTTTCTCGCTAGTCTACTTTGTATTTTATGGTCTCCATTTATATCAAGTAATATGAAATGGCTTATAAGTTAGGATTTATATTTTTAATATTACTTTTATGGAGTACAAAAGAGTTTAGATTTTTTTTAATTTTAAATTTAAGATATATTATTAATTTTTTTTTTTTAATAAAAATTAATAAATTTTTTAGCCTTTTTATTACTAAATTACCATTTTGGAACATTATTAAAAACATTTTAATGTTGGTGGTTGATCTCATTCATATGAAATATTGAGTAGGATGGCAAATTTATATTTTTCTAATATTTCTAGAGAAAAAAGTGAAATTAATTTCTCTATTTTGTAATTAACATCGAATGCCACTTATTTAATGCATAAGAAATAATATGATTTTGGAATAATAAACACTAGTTTGTTGGTGGCTGATCTCATTTTTATTAGAATACTCTCTTCGATAGTATATTTTTCTCTCCAACTATTTCCGGGAAAAAAGGTAACTAAATAGTGTGCCATAAACACAGGCATTTTTTTATTTACGAACGCATATTTAATATTATGTATATATAACACATATCTTAATCATAAAACTAAAATAATATATAAAACACATATATCTCATTCAAAAAAACTAAAATAATATGGTTTTGGCGTGATAGATTTCATATGCAGATGCACATAAAAAAAAAAATATCTACTACAAATCTCTCTAACCTGTTTAAGTCATTTACCAATTGTAATGATTTCATTAAACAGAAACCTTTAACCATTCGAAGACATTTTTGCTTTGAAAATCGTTCAAAATACGCTGAATATTTTTTTTTGCTTTCTTTATTTAATATTAAATTTAATGGGTCTTTATGTAATATTAAATTTAATATTAACGTATTAATAAATTTAGGTTTATTTTAGTTTTCAGGTTCGTTTTTAGAATATTTATGGTAGTATAGAAAGTAATTGTTGAAATTTATCTCCACAGTTATATTTTTTTGTTTTTATTAAAATAATGTAAATTTTCAAATGGGAATTGTAAATTCAAAACCAGATCCTAAAAACATGGAAAAAACCCAAAAATGAAAACTATGTATTATGGAACGATGTTTTTTAACAGTAAATTTTCAACCCTTTTTAAAAATGGCAGTAAAAACCAATCTTTTTGCACAAAACAGATGAAAAATACGTTGAAAACTAAAAGTGTTGATGATAGAATAAATTTTTTTTCCAGGCACAATTTCAACATTTTTTAGCAATGATTTTAAAGAAAAATAACATGACCCAGAGAACCTTAAAATTCCAACAATTTTAATCCATATTGTTAAATATAAAAAATCATGACTCTAAAAAAGCCCCAAAATTATCACTGTTTTCAACACTATCATTAAAGATAAACTATCATAATTCAAAAAAAGTTTAAAATTTTGACAGTTTTCAATTATGGAATTAAAAACTCTTAAGTTTTCAACATATTTCAACCATGACATTATGAAGGAATTATATTACTAAAAAATATATAAAAAATGAACACTTATGGAGTCATTATTCCACGAGTAATTTTTATTTTAAAGGTTAAAAGTATAGCTCTTTTCAAAAATTATCCTAACACAACTTATCCCTCCGATGCCCAAGCTCGCTATGAGGGTCACGAAACTGAGCAGGGGCACGTCGCAACCCTCACACAGGCGCACAGCCTGGGGGCCCTAGCACCCAAAGTTGATTCTTGGAATTGGACCTCGGCGCTTAGGATTGACTGCCAAAATCAATGTCGGGATCCACTGGTCCACGGGTATGTGTGGGGGTGGGCGAGCCACCCCTTCCTAGGCTGCCACCCCAAGGGCCCTAGGTGCCCTAAGTCGATCGATAATGGGCAGATGAGGGGACCCCACCTAGGCCCGCGGCGCAAGGCCCCTGGGTGCCCAAGGCTGATTCGAGGAATTGAACTTTGGCACTGAGGGTCCCTAGGCTACTAGTTAGGGCAAGGCTATGTCAGGCACCCCCACCAAGGCTCGTGGGCCAGGGTTGACCCCAAGAATCAACTCTAGATGCCGAAGGCCCCTAGGCTATGAGCCTAAGAACGAAAAGGAAAGGCATAGGATGGAATTGATCCTGACCGACCAAGATCCCTAGTTCGCGGGCCTAGGTAAGAAATGGGCTAGGGGCCATAGGTGTCGAGGCCATTAGCCCATAGGCTTGGGCACTGCTTGATAGCGTTCCCTTGCCTAGGCTCACATACCAATGGCCCGAGGCACCTAGGGTCGGTTCCTTGAATAGACCTTGGGCACTTAGGGCATTTGCGCCATGGTCATGGTGTGGGGTAGGCGAGGTGCCCCTGCCCAAGGCAATGTTCGAGGTTTCTAGGGTGCGCAAGACCCCTGGAACGCAAACCTAGGAAGGGATGAGTAACGTGCCCCATTCTAAGCCCGTTGATGAGGGGCGCCGGACGTCTAGTGGCAATTCCTAGAATTGGGCCTAGGTACCAAGCGCCCCTAAGTTGTTGGCCAGGGTGTTTGTAGGCGAAGTGCCCCAACCGAGACCCATAGCCCAAGGCCCTTGCACACCATGGGTTGATTTTGGGAATCATCCTTAAGCATTGAGGACCCTTGGGCTATAGGCTTGGTTGGGGGAAGGTGAGTTGCACCTGACCAGGATGGTGTCCCAAGGGCCTGCGGTGCATAAGGCCAATTCCTGGAATCGAGCTTGAGTGCTTGGGGTCCTCAATCCACAGGCCTCGATAGGGGTGGGTGAGACACCCCTGCCCAATCCCATAGTGTAAAGGACCTGGGGGCCCTGGGCTGATTCTACGAATTTCCCAATGTCGATTTCCAGAATCGCCGAGGGTGGATTTCAGGAATTGCCCTAGGTGGATTTCAGGAATAGCCCATGGATGCCCCAGGCCAATGCCAATTACAGGATTGATTGAAGCTTGATTACGAGAAACCCCTAGGGTATCGATTTTGGGAATTGTCGAGGGTCGATTCAGGGAATCGTCTAGGGTCGATTCCAAGTATCACCTAAGGTTGATTCCAGGAATTTCCCAAGGTTAATTCTAGGAATCACCCGTCGACACCTGGGGTATTGCCTAAGGTAGATTCAAGGAAATTCCCAAAGTATTACCTAGGGCCAGTCATGGGTATCACCCAAGGTATCCATTCCGAGAATCCCTGAGGATCAATTCTAGGAATCACCTAGGGTCAATTTCGGGTATCGCCTAGAGTCAATTCTAGGAATCTCTCTTGGGTGCCCAGGGCCAGGGTAAATTTGATGAATCACCTAGGGTACATTTTGGGAATCACCTATGATCAATTCTTGGAAGCAACCAATGTCGATTGTACGACCAGGGATAAGTTCGATTTCACGGATCGCCTACGATCGATTCTGAGAATTTCCTGGGGTTAATTTCGGGAATTGCCTAGGGTCAATTATGAAAATTTCATAGGGTCGATTCTATGGATCGCCTAGGGCTAGGGTCGATTCCAAAAATCACTAAGGGTCAATTTTGGGAATCACCCCTAGGAACCTAGAGTATCACCCAAGGTCAATTTCAGGAATCAACCATGGGCACCTAGGGGCTCACCCAAGGTTGATTTCGGGTATGGCGTAAGGTATCAATTCTAGGAATCACCCCTAAGCCCCTAAGGACCAAATGTCATGTGTCTAGGCGGGGGAGGATGAGGCGGTCCTGCCCAATGCCACAGCCTAGGGCCCAGGGTGTCGAGCGCTGATTCTCAAAATCAAACCTTATAACAGAAGGCCCTTGGGGTGTGGGTTCGGCAAGAGCGGGCGAGGCACCCTTGCCCAGGCCTGTGACCGAGCCGCTGTGGCCACTGTAGGCTGATTCCTGGACTCACCAAATGTTTATTCTAGGAATCACCAAAGGATAATTCTAGGAATCGTCCTAAGGATCCAAGGGCTGGGGTTGATTCTAGGAATCATCCATGTCTAATTTAGGGAATCACCTAGGGTCAATATCAGGAATTGCACAGGGTTGATTCCAAGGGTTGATTCTAGGAATACCTAGGGTATTTATCAGGGACAATTACGGGTATCACCTAGGCTATCGATTCCCAAAATTTCCCAAGGTCCATTCTGGAAATCTCCCAAGGTCGATTTCTCGAATTGGCTAGGGTCGATTTTGGGTGTCATCTAGGGTCGATTCCAGGAATCGCCTTTGGGTGACCAGGGCCAGGATTGATTCCAAGAATTTCCCAGGGTCAATTTTGGGAATCACCCAAGGTCGATTCTAGGAATTGTCTAGGGTCATTTCTGGGCATATGGCTAGGGTCAGTTTGAGGAATCGTCTAGGGTCGATTCTAGGTATTTCCTAGGGTATTGGTTATGAGATTCACCCAGTGTTGATTACTGGATTCACCTAGGGAATATTATAGGAATCGTCGAGGGTTGATTCCAGAAATCTCCTAGGGTCAATTCCACATTTCACAAAGGTTCGATTCCAAGAATCACCAGGGTCTCGATTATTGAAATCAACCAAGGTTGATTTAGGGAAACACCATGGGGAATCACCTAGGGTCAATTGCAGGAACACCCCTAGGTTGATTCAAAGAACTTTCCATGGATGACTCCGAGAATTACTCAAGGCTAGAGTTGATTTTGGGAATCACCCCTAGTTGGCTAGGGTGAGGGTCGATTCCAGGAATCACCCAAGGTTGATTTGGGGAATTTCTCATGGTCAGTTTTAGTAATCAGCCCTAGGAACCCAATGTTACGGTCGATTTTGAGAATTTCCAAGAGTCAATTTTGGTTATCTCCCATAGTCAATTCTGGGTATCACCCTGGGTCAATTCCAAGTATCGTCCAGGGTCGAATTTGAGAGCTTACTAGGAGATTTTCTAGGAATCGCCCAGGGTATTACTTAGGCTCTATTCCAGGAATTGCCAAGGCTCTATTATCGAGGCTCGATTTTGGAAATTTCTTAGGGTCGGTTCTGGGAAGTGCCTAGGGTCGACTTTGGGAAGCACCCAGGGTCATTCCAGGCATAGGGCCATGGTTGATTCATGGAATTGCCCAATGTTGATTCTAAGAATCACCGAGGGTCGATTCCGTAAATCAACCAGAGTCAATTCTAGGAATTGCCTAGGGCCAAGGTCGATGTTGGGAATTTCCAAGGGTTTATTTTTTGAATCGTGCATATATTTTATTACAGATATAGCCTAGGGATAGATTCAATTTCAGGAATCATCTCTGGGCATGGCTAGGGTCAACCCTGGGAATCCTCTCTGGGCGCTTAGGGCTACTGTTGATTTAGGGAATCACCGACATTTGAATCCAGGAAACTCCCTTGAGTGCCCAGGGCTAAGGTTGATTATGAGAATCACCCCTAAACACATAGGGTGGATTCTTGGAACCACTTGGGGCTGATTCTTGGAATCATACAGGGCTAATTTCAGGAATCACCCAAGGTAGATTCCAAGAATTACCTAGGACCGATTCGAGAAATCACATAGGGATAATTGTGAGAATCATCCTTGGGCACTAAGGGCCAAGGTTGATTCTCAACTTCTGCTTTAGTCATAGAAACTTTCTTGTGGTGTACTAGATGTAAATGTTGTCAAATAATTTGGCATCTCAGAATGTTTTTATTTCATTCACCATGATATTTGGGCCAATACTTGACATATCTTTGTACGTCCAAGAAAACACAGCACAAAATTCTTGGAATAGGGCATTGTAAATTTTAATCTCATTTGGAGAACAAGAGGCACCTATGTCGACATTTTCAACTGTTCTAAGTTTGACCAAGATATTGAGGTGAATAGTTTCTTCGATATTCATTAGATTCTTCTCAAAATCAACCCCATGAATGGGGATGTGATTCCAAGGTTCCTCAGCAATCTTGGATTGTAAAAAGCCTTGAAAATTGTTCTCAATAATTTCTTGTTGAGGGAAGGAATGATGATGACTATCATCCCAAGGTTTTTCATATGACATCATGATCTCCATGATTCTTTCGTATGGGGGAAAGATTTTGTTGAAAGGGTCAGAGTGGGAAACTAAATTTGAATATTAAGACGGACAATCAACCATGTTTACTAAGTCATCTATGTTACAAATGGTTGGACGGGTCATCTAAATAGCCTCATAAGCTAATTGAACAAGAATAAGTGGAATAAGGTTACCAAAAGAGTCACTTTTGGAACTGTTAGGTACTATCTAGGGGTCATAAAGGATACTACTAGATGGAATAATATTAATTGGAGTAAATGTAGAAGGAATGTTGGAAAGCTCCCATTATTGGTCAATCTTTTAATAATCGTACTCTAGCATCTTCATAACGAAGTGGGGATTTATGCATGAGCGGTATGTTACGAGTAATCTAGGAAAGTTGATACATAACCACAATGTCCCCTTCATGAGGAAAAGAAATCATCTAAAAATAGGATGAGTCTACAACTACCATATCATAGAACCAAATACAACCTACTAAAAGGTTATAATCTAATGGTCCATCAATGACTTTGAAATTTACTTAGACCGAATTACCTCTTATTTCCACTTGCAATGAGTTTAAGATCCCATGATGTTTGAAACCTCTTCCTTCAAAGGCTTTAAGGGTTTTTGGTTACTGGATAAGTGATGTAGAACCTAAATCTTTCCAATATGATAGCGATATAATACAAGTAGAGGCAAATTTGTCCACTATTGTGTGGGACACAATTTTATTTATAATAATAACTTTAATCATGAATGCAAGTTAGGGTAAACCTTTAGGTGTATCGTTTTTGTGATTAAACACAATAAGGCCTAAATCTGAAGGATTAACTCCTCTAATAGCTTCTAACAATGATTTCCTCTAAGAAGGACATTTCTACAAAATTTCGAGAGTCAACATACTATAATAAGCCTGAGCCAAATCCTGAGCTATGTTATAATTGTACGTAGCTCTTGCACGATGGTTAAATGATGATTTATGAATAATTCGCTTGGGAGGATGTTTAATTGTCAGTTCAACAGCTAGTTTCTCAATTTGTAGAGGACGAGAATTAGGTGGAGTAGAACTAGAAGGTTGATCGATAACATTTCCATTCAAAGGATTCAAGTTACCATAGTCTTTATTTTGTGTAAACACCAAGACGTCTTCCTTATTTCGGATAGCTTCTAACATCAACAATTTGTAAGAGGAGGATGGGTTTTCATAACCATATTTGTCTAATAGTTTGGTGAAGGATTCATCAACACAACAGGTGCAGTAAATGTAGCTTTCAATATTTGATGAATTTCTACTTGATGTGGACAGTCCTTGGTAAAATCTTCTTCATTACAGATAAGAAAAGGATAATACGACTTGTGTTTTTGGTTAAGAGACTAACTTTTATGTTTGTCCTATTGAGGGTTTTCTTATTTAATATTTCCTTCACCCTTGTTTTTACTTCTTAGTTGCTGATATTTTCCTTTATTCGGTTGAAAAGTATTAATATCAAAAATGTTCATAAGAATATTAGGAGAGGGGCCTTGATGTGCTAGATTAGGAGTAGACTTTGGATTGGATTGACGAGAATATTTACTCACTCTCTATTGACCAACGTATCTAATCACACCATCAACAACATGTGATTCCTTTGAGGTAGGAGGTGGTTTAGTATGAGAGGGTCACATAGCATTCGATATTTTTCTATAGAGCATGCCCGATTGGATATAAAATGATTCCAAATATTGAGCACATACAATAAATTTTTCTTCAATAATGACTTCGCCTTCAGAAACATCCTTAGCTTTATCATGCAATAAAATTTTAACAAACCACTATACTATTAAATTTTGTTATCAATTTCATAATGGATAGTTAATTGAAAATGAGTTACCAATCCATTAAAGTTGTTAAATGAAGCTCTAGGTAATTCTACATACCATTTGGCTACCAGGCTAGTAAAACTTCGTTGGAAAAGGAACAAACAAATGGATTCATAATTTAAGGAGTTAACAAAACAACATAAATGATAAGTCATGCTATGGTTTTGTTGTTCTTCTCTAGGATTCACATTGAATCCGGGAATATCACTCAATAGTTTAGTTGGAATAGTCATCCAACAAGGAGAATGATAGATTGGTTTGTTTGTAAGATGGGAAATATTTATTAATTTTAGTGCTTCGATGAAAGAAAAATTCCTATTGAAGTCCATATGTAGAGGTTGATAAGCTTGGGGTTGAAGTTTAAGTACTAGTGAGGGATATCCTGGATAAGATGGAATGGGTTGTGCCACTGGAGATTGTATTCTACCAGGGTAAGGAGGAGTTTGAAAAGAAGGATAGCCCATAAGATGCTTTTTAGTACCATGAAAACCTCAATAAGGTTGGAAAGGTTGAACTTGGATGTACTAATTTTAATATATTGTTTGCGGTATGCTTGTTGTTTGGACACCATGGATTTGTGGTCTACCTTGTAAAGGTTACCTAGATGGAATTTGCATCATTCTTTGACTAGGCTAATTTTTTGGCACCTATGGCATGCATTGAATAAATTTATTCAATTGTACCTAGGTTAAATTCCAAAGGATTTTTTAATATACCCTACACATGCTTAGTAAATGGAATTTGAGTAATCCCTTTATCGGTTAAGTAATTTGTATTTTAGATACAACCTAAACAAGTTGAGTTGTTTGAAGTGTGACTCAGATAGGTCAGTTATTAGGAAGTTGAGGTATAAATTGGACAGGTTAAAAAGTACGTATATGAGGCATAGCATGGATTTGCTGATAGGTCAGAACTTGGGTTAAGACCTAATTAGGTTGACGAGACATAGGAAGGGTAACATTTCAAGGAGTGGAAACCATTCCTACAAATGGAGCACTAGTAGGAAGAGGACCTATGACAGGAGAAACACATCAGTAGGTGAGAACATTATAACAACATGTTACCCCCTAATGGAGTATAAGGAGTGAAAGGAGCCCACTACCACCCAATAGGATAGTATCTAGTATTAGATGGAGTGGATTCTTGTGGCTGATCTAATCCACTAAGAAACACACCATACTATTGATCCAAAGGATTATGGGGTGCAACAGGTGGAACAAGTTGTGGGGTGATTTGTAAAGATAAACCAGATAGTATTCAAGATCATGGAGGTAAAGGAGAATTCCAAGGACTAGTCAACAAAACAGAAGAGGTTCCTAACAATGACCGATATCTAGGTAGCACTGAGGGACCACCGTATAGGTGAGTTTCTAGTGAAGTGATGAAAATAGAGGTCACTTCAATTTTAGTTGATTCAATCATAATGACACATATAGGTTTGGTTACAGGCACTGATTCCATCATGGCTAGACTTCTCAAAGGAGCATGTGGGTGAATTTTCTTAATAGAGTTCAACAGTGAATAAAATGGAGGAGTTTGATGTAAATGAGCCTATAGTTTAGAATGAAGGTTAAGGAAAGGGAAATAATGATAAAGAGGAATTCCTATAATGTGGACAAAGTTTCAGGGTGAGTATGCTCTTCCTAATAATTTCATACGTACTCAATAAATTGGGTGCAAGTTGATCTTCTTTAGCACATGAAGGCAAAGGTTGTAAATGAGACAAAGGTAGAGGATTTTAGGTATAAATTCCAAAATGGACTATTGTAGTAACTTGTGGTTCCTTAGGTTGAATTATCTTAGGCTATAATATTTTAGAGTCTACAAATCCAGCTTCTATAACTTCAATTTCTAATGTCTCAACAACTTTTGGTCGAGAAGTTTCAATTGTCTCTAACTCATCAGTTTCCAAGGATCTGACTTAAATATCGATACTAATGCGAAGTGATGATTTTGGTTAATTAATTTCGGATGTAGGTATAGATGGTGTATCTTTTGAAGCACCATATAAGGTAGTTTTCATTTTCTTATTTTTTCTACATCCAAGTTTTTCCCCTGGAGGTTGGCTTTACATAGTCCTTACATAGACCAAAGACTCGTGAAGACACTACAAGCAAAACAAAATTCAAATCAAGGCAAGGGAATGGAAAAATTTTCCACTTATAGGGGTAATCACAAGCGATATATAGCAAGCAACATGAGTCATCATTCTTACGGAGTGAGACAAGTGTGTTAGGTCGTTTTGTCTCATAACAAAAAGTGGGCTGGGCTGAATTTACTTAAAACACACAAAACTAACCCTAACCAAGCTTAAAATTATTCTTTATTAGGTTTAATAATTTTGTGAAGGAAAAAAAAGAGTCACTTTCAGAGCTCCTAAAATACTAGATGAAGGATACCACTAAATGAATTATTGTTCCTCAATATAGTTTCCATGTTGTTTTATGTATAAATTACTTATGTAAAAATATGCAATCCTCGTAGATCTAGTCACCTGATTTAGAAACAACTAAGACAATTGTTTTACTTTCATTGTCGAAGATTAAAGTATGGAAGAAAGACTTTCTTCGAAACCAATGTAAACTCTCTTATTCTCCTTGCTACCAAGCTTTTTCTGGAATTCCAAATTCTATTAGTGGAGCCTGCAAAACATCTAAAACAAGGAAGAGAACCAAAACATGAAAATAACACATAGAAACATCTCCAAACAACAAGCCAAGTAGTCATTGTTCTACATATCCATAAATGAGACATAATGCATAGGGAAACAATGCATTTTAGTTTTAATAAAATTAGGAGAAGGTTACAACACTAGAAAACCTTGACCTTCTATATCTTTCCAAGCTATATGATCTTTCCCTTTTCATAAAAAGAAAATATTTAATCATTCATCATGTACATAGATGGATTACGGACCTCGACAGACAAATGGGAAGCATGAGGGAATAATTGAGAGTATCAAAAATCCAATCCAACCCCAATAGTAGGTAATGCATTTATATGAGAAATGAAGAGGTTGTATGTCGATTAAACTAGGGTAAGAGCCAACTTACAAGGGGATAAACACTGTGAGATAAGTAATAAGACCTTATTTATAGAATCTTGATAACATCTTTAACAGAGAATCGAAACTTCCATGATAGAAATATCTAGAAGTTTAAGATTCAAACTTATATATAACTTTTCCTCCTTTCAAGGGCCACCACACTTTTAGTAAAAGCAACCTGCACTAACCAGTTCTTTTTCCTTCAATTCAACCTACATTATTGCACTATTTGAACTAAAAAAGTGTGATGAGGACATAAATTAGGGTTTTATCCAATATAATGCAGAATTCTTAGAAATTTTACAAAGGGGATGCTTTTTCTTTGTAGGGCATGATTGCAATCTTCTGAATGGATGATGATTAATACATGTTCAAATTCATTTGGTTTCCTATGACAAAATCGCCTGTAACAACTGCAAAATTTTGTTGTTGCTTCTAGAAAAAACCTAGGACGAGGTGAGGTACACAGAGATATTTAAGAAATACAAATCAAGAAAGGAATACTAATTCCAAATGCTAGGAATGGGTCACTCAATTATTAGAGAAAATGTATGTACAACAAATTAATGTAATGGTTATGAGTGTGGGAAGAAGGAACAACTCAAGGATAATGCCTACATGGTAGAGGAGGTAAAAAAACTATAAGATAAGTCATCCAAGAAATTAGATGAGTAAAAGATACTTGAAAGCATACTATAAACATACATGAACAAGTTCCACACTTGTATACTAGCCTAAGTAGATCCAATATTCAAACTTGGAAGGAAGTGAATAAGTGTAAAAACCTAAACAAGCTACCTAGGGAGGAGAAGGACGAATTCAATTGATATATGTAGTGCTATAAATTTTGTATTTTAATTAGAAGTTTCTTTAGGATGTATCCCTATAGGAATGTAATAAACTATATTAAAATGTGTAGTCACTCATAATGTTCATTAGTTAGTAGAAATAAGAGGGATAAGAAACAGGACGAGAAAAATGTAGTGTATTTCCTAACTACATGTTCTGGCTAGGCACACAAATAATGAAATAAATATATTCATTCCTCTTAAAAAGATGGGGAGTAATTTGAGTTATCATGGCTGATTTTGGTAATCATATTTCATGACAACTTTGAATCAACTTTTATATATATTTATATTAACTTATATCCTATCTATATTTTTTATATTAATATCTTTAACTTTATATATATCTTTTTCAAATTACTAATACTAATTTCATTTGAGGTATAGCTAATACTTATACTGGGTAGTGGAGAAACACAACTTTTATTGAGCAACCTTAACCAAATAGTAGCTTGCTACAGCCTTTTATTCTATGAATATAATTAAAATTTATTTTTATATTAATTTTTATATTAAATTGTAATTCATTAATATTTTTTCTAGGATTTCTCATCATAATCTTATTAAAAATATGAATTTTAATTTATATTTGTCATATTTTTAAAATTTAAAATTTTGATCATTAATTATTTTTTGTTTAATATGGTAAAAATAAAAATTTATATTAATAAATATGAATTATTATTATTTTACCCCCATACATTCATACATATTAACAAAATTATACGATTTCATATTAACAAAAAAGGAGACATACATCGAATTAAAATTAATATGTATCATTCATGTTGAATATGGGGTTATGAGATCTATAAAAACATTTATTTTTCCTCACTTTTAAGGTTAAGGCTAAAATTTAATTCTCTTTAATGATCATCTACCTGTGGTTGTTGAACCCGCTACCTTGTTCATTTGCGATCTCATAGGACTAGGCTTGTAAACCTGCCTATATTTGAATCTACAATGTTTAATATTTTAACGCTTTTCCTTTTTCTTTTATCTTTTAAATAGTTTATTAGTTACAATTTTCTATTTTTTTTTTCAAAATATATTGAGGACAGTGCAACCATTCACATTCATACTATAGTTGGTTGTGGATGTAATCAATGAGATTCACATTGGATTTAGATTTTGGAGACATGTATTTTTCTGCAACTCCAATTAGATTCATGCATTTATCGACGTTTCTAGCAATAGTAGACCAGTGGTGGTATAAGAATTTTTTTTTCCTTTTCTCATACATATGTAAATTAATATTTTTTTTTCTTTTTTTTTTAATATGTCATATGGATAGTGAGTGAAATAAAAACAATTACCACATTTTTCTTATCATGGATGGGGTTGATCACCTTATAATATCTTAGCTTCTTTTTACCCTCCAACTCCTTATCATCCCACAATTTATCCTTAAATTTGGAGTTGTTAATATCTTTGACACTATCCTTAGTTCCTGGGATAACCTCCTCCTTTATCCCCCAATGGTTGGGCAAAGGCTAAGCATACTTATACCAACCATGCTTGAGGCGAAGGTGGGTGTTTTGGCTAATGTTAGAAGAAATTTGGGAATCCTCTTGGCTTCCATGTTGTAAATCTTCTCCTTATACATGACATACTTAAACATAGCCCTTCCTTCAATGGGTGAAAGCCGAAAGTTGATTAGGAGGATAAGAGAGGGTGTATTTCCCTTAATCTTGAGGTTGTAGGCATTTAATGTTTTTTGAATCATCTCAATATATCTCCATGACTCTCTCGATATATTACAAGGCTGAAATTCACATATGTATAAGACAATAGGGGTGATGAACGTATCAAAATGGAACCTTTTTTAACTCCATATACAAATATTAGACAACTTACAATTGTTTTTAAGCTAATAATAATATTTCCATCCTCTAATATTCCTTTTCTTAATGCTAAAATTCCAGTTGAGCTGATGAGGAATCTCAGTACTGAAATATTTATGAGAAGAAACCCCGTTCTAGGAAATGTTATCATAGATAAAATTACCATGGTTGATATTTTTGGATTTGATAATGATAACTTTAGTTTTTTCGGTATTAACCATCATGCCCATATTAGAGAAGTAATCATTAAGAATCTTAAGCTACTTCTCAAGGTCAGCATGGCCTACCACAAGAAGAATGACATCTTTGACATAAAAGAGAAGAGTAATGATTATACTAGCAAGCTCGATGTCCTTGCACCCCATGATTTCCAAAAACTCCTCTAGCTTATCAATGTAAAGGCCAAAAGGGTATGTGATATAGGACACCCTTGCTTAACCCACGTGTTGTATTTAATATATGTAGACAACCCTTTGTTTGTTGGTCTTAATCTTGGCAACAACAATCCCATAGAAGAAAATCACAAGAACACCAGAGGAATCACTATCTCATCAAGACATTTCTAGAGCTTATCTCAAGGAAAAATGTGAAAGGCTTTTCTAAAGTCCACAAAGTAGTAGAAGAGATCGACTTTACTATTACGACATTCCTTGAGAATGATACTGAGAGTGACAAGATGTTCGATAGTCAAGTGATGTCTCCCAAACCTAGCTTGCCCTTTAGCTCTTTTACCATCTTTCTTAAGCCAAAGCCTAATCTTCTTTTCCAATACGGGCCCATAAAGTTTGGCTAAGATGTGGCTAATCATAATGGTACTTTGGTTAGAGGGAGCATTTTTGTTCTCATTTTTAAAGATAGGAACAATAAGGCTTTGCGTCCAAGGCTTAAGGAGGCCATGATTTGTAGCCAAGTTGAGAAGCTTGTGGAGATGAGGAATGAGGATAGATCTTCCAATTTTAAAGATTTCATCTTAGTACCCTCCAATATATTTAGCTTTTCCATTAGCGAGCTTAAAAAATCCCACACTAAACATATTCAAGAGAAACATATCTTCTATAATAGGAGTGTCTACGATGGTATCCGTGGTTTCTAGGGAGTCATTTAACTTCTTAAGATAGATGTCCTAGTTCTCTAAGGGGATCGGATGATTATTTTTTGATCTACGCACAAAGACATTCTGCGAAAACTTTCTCGGTGCAACTTTAGAAAGCTGAATCAAATGTTCTTGTCTCTTATTAGTATAAGACTACTTTCTTATGAGGGCTTTATATATACTAATATTTTGGAGCTCTACAATTTCATTATGAGTCTTTGTCATAGCAAGGGTTGAAAGTATTATTAATTTGTTTTTATGAAATCTTAGTAGAGAACATGTTAATGGTAGTGGAAAGGGTAGTAGTAAAATTGTATTAAATTTGATCAATGTTCTTATTATATGTCTGGGTTACTAGATCTCTCTTTAAATCCTTTAAGAATAGGTAAATGTTACTTAGATCGAAATGAGTGTGCCTGTCTCTTTCACTAGCTTCCTCCATCTAGATAGTATGCATAGTAAGATTGAGGGTTAAAAACAAAGGTCTGTGGTCAAAGTCAAGCTCATAATTGTTAAGTAGTTCAAAGTTGGTAATACAGCTAAGGATTTGGGTGTCTGAAATCACATAGTCCACACCACTACTGCCTAGCGCATGGAACTAATTCATCTAGCCAAAGGAAGGCCACATGTTAAAACCATTGCAAATAATCACATCTAAGGAGCTACAAATCTTGAGGAGCTTAGTGCCAAATAATTTATCTGTTATGTCTTGAAAGTTTCTTTTGAATATATTAACTAAGTCATCATCTTTATCAAGCCACAATGGGTTCAGGTTAAGTTTTTTACTTAATATAATAGATAGGTTAGTAGAAGTTCTAGCATTGAAGTCTACAAGAAAAATGATATTACCTTTCCTCCTAAGTTTGTGGATGTCTTTTTCTATGTTATTGAAGATACAATTCGTATTCAATATGTTTTCATTAATTGAGGTAGAGTTTATAGGAGAAAAGTAACATATTACAAGAAAAATCCTATTAGTGGTAAAATCAAAGATATCGATCGAAATGTATTAATTGAAGGGATCGATTTTATGAAGTTAGATGTGAGAAGAAACAATGTTATTTATATAACAAGCTATACCACCAAGACCCCTCTGACAAGATTTCTTATTCCAAGTCGACCAAAAAAGGAATTCGACAAGGTGAGGAACGTTAGATTTGTCATGCTCCTCAAGTTTCAACTAAAAGAATAAGATCAATATCACATAGGATCTAGAGTCATCTTAGTCCCTATTTATCACTTGTATCCCAGACAATATCTCTAATAATAGTTTTTTGATTCCTAATGATAGCTCATTTCCCTTCTTTTATTGCATCCTTGACCTTCTAGACTTCTTTGTTGATTTCAACTTGGTCTTCTAAAATAAGATCTTCATTTATAGAGATTCATGTTCATTTTAGGCTTGGGGATTTTTAGAGTATATCTAATTTATTGTCATTACAGGTTACCTTAATGTGAAATAGTCTTTGTTTATGCACAAGTATCTTTCGTACTCGTATTGCTTTTGTGATATACATAGTTTGAATATGAGATTTTGGTTTTAGTTATTCTTTCACTATTTCTGATCTTTCTTACCTATATTTCTTATGTGATATACATGGTTTGAATTTGAGATTTTGGTTTTAGTTATTCTTTTATTATTTCTAATGTGTCATCATTGGTTTGTTCTTCTATACCAACAATAACCATAATAATCATAATTATACGCCTTAGGTGTATAGCAACAACATTTACTAATGTGATTGTGCATGTGTGATGATATACACCATTTAGCTATATATCCACAATTTACTAATATGATTGTGCTATCTATATTTTAATTAACTATTTATATTAATTTAAAAAACATTAAATAATATGTAATAAATTAGTTAATTATTAATATTTATTAATTAATTATACTATTAATTTAATTAACAATAAAATAATAATATTAACTAATAATAATAGTTATATTACATAATAATATAATAATTATATGTTTCACTATAGTTATTTACTAATTATGATTATTGCTAATATGCATTCTAAGATGATATTGGTGAAACAAATGTATTAGCATAAAAATTCATCCTTGTTACCGAATTGGTGAAGAAACATGTTTTAAATATATATTTGCATATGTGTAATAATAATATGTAGAAGCTTGTTTGTGGGTGTGTGTTGTGTTTAATGAATTAGAACTTTTTCAGATATATATATATATATATATCATATATGGGTTGCATTCTGTAAAATATTGTTTAATTGCCGCGTCTCAAGTATTATATCTCCCTTCTAATTAGGAGAAAAGTTTGGTCGCCCCACTCTCCCTGAGTTCAGTAATATATTTTAAAACTTTCAACGTAATTCAAGTGAACGTTATAGTTGTTCCACAAGAAATGTTTCAGTCATTTCGCTTTACAATGTTCTGAGTTTCATATTTCTAAACAAGAACATAACATAATTAAACCATAATTGAGAAATCTCTAAACGACAGTCTCTATCAGGGTTGGAATTTCCAAACAGAGTCATTCAGTTAAATTCGATGGTTTTCACATTTTTCGACTTGTTTTTAATATTTAGTAAAGATTTTGAAAGCTTTATAAAATTTCGAAGTGTATTTATTAGAAAATCACAAGTAATGAATAAATTACCCCCGTCAAATTCCATCCCTAGTGTTTACAAACACTTATAGGTTTAAACTACCAAAAAGTGCAAAATTCTATCGTCAAAAGCATAGGGTAACTTTAACCTCTACAAAACTACTTTGTTGCATCCATGTACTCCTTCCAAAAAAGAGATCCATTTATTAGAAAATTGATATTGTATCCTTACGGGATACATTTTTATAATAAAAAAAAAGCAGCCCATAATTGTGTGTGAGTATGAAGGCTCATAATGGTGTATTGGGTATTAGGTAGATGTTTAGGAAAGAATCGTAGTGCATCTAATTTATAGATAATTGGAGGAATAAACCAATATATACATGTATTTATATCAATACATTTAATTGTATTGAGAGGTGCTCCGATATGTATGGCATATTATTGAATTAATTATGTTAATGTTATGTTTATTAAGTAAATTATTTAAAATAATATTAAATAAAAAAATATAATTATATATGTTTGAATTTGTTTTATTATTTGCTGGGTTTACTTATTGTGGTGGTTTATAATAGATGGTATTTTAGAATTTATCGTATTTGTTTATGATATTTGTTATGATGAATCTTAATTAAAAGTGTACGAAATTTATTACGAAATCCAAAAATACGAACATAAATCATTTTAACTATGGATTTCATTGCACTCAATACTTAGTAAATCTATATTTAAGATAAATCTAGAAATTAGAGAAATAATATATGTATTCTATTAATATTATTAACTAACTCATTATAGAGAATTAGAAAAGTATATTATTTGAATGATTGAAATGTTTAATAACTTTTTATCAAAACACATAATTAAAATGTTAAAATTTTTTAATTATCTCATATTAATTTTCAATAAAACATATTAAAATTTTTTAATAATGATCATCTATATAAATAATATTACGTTAATTTATAACAATAATTATTTTACAATAAAAGAACTAATATACATTAAATACTCAATATGAAAAAAATTAAACAATTAAAAATATATAAAATAAACTTTCAAAAATAAAAGAAAACAGAAGAAATAAAAGATTACGAAGGATAGAGGTAAACCATAAATACAAAAATTCTTCATATTTGTTATATTCATAAATTAAATTGAAAACTAATAAAATTCATAAAATAATCAAAGCTTAACAATAACAATATTTTTTTTAATAATAATTAATTTATATTTCAATTTGTTTCTTTATTAGTCCCTGCCTGGGACTATTAGCGTTCGATACACAGTCAACTGGCTATTAGTTGATGTGTTGACCGCAAATATGTGCCCGCTATTTACTACTTAACCAAAGTTTACCTGCGCAATTTCCTGGCAAAAAATTTTTATCCAAAGTTTTTATTTGGAGGCCTTATTGCCGGCCTCACGTCGCCCAATGCGCTCAACTTGCGCTCAACTCAATTTATCCTAAGTTTGTTCTCCCTGCGCTCAACTTGCGTTACCCTAAGTTTTTTATGCTAAGTTTTGTTTGCTGCCTGTTCGTTTGAGGATTCTCAGGTGTAATTTATCCTAAGTTTATAAAAGCAGCATCCAGCACCTTACCTACGGAGGTAGACACGTTTACAACAATGACACCTGCCAGTGGAACTTGTATCGGCCATGACCTGCATGCAATGCGCTGCATGCCAGATGTTTGAAGTCAGTCCGCCGATCGCCATCTAATTGTTGAATCGATAAAATTCTGAGTGAATCGTTTGTTGAATCTGTATTTTCGGCTAGATTATAAATCTCTACCCACACCATTAATAAAATCGTTACTGAATTGGTGTATCGTTTTCTGGACTAACAAAACATTAACAATTCAATAACTTTAAAGATAGGAATACGTGATGTTGCAGATATGCCAATCTAATTCCTTATTTTACATATTGGATAAGTTTTTCTCTTTGTTTCTGGATATAAATAATGACTAAACATATGAAATAAAATCATTAATGTAAATAGTGAATCAGTTAATACAGGTGCAGGTAAATAGCGATAGCAGATTCAAGCATCTATGGACACGGACATGTAAGAAACAAAAAAGTTTAACCATAAGGATAACATGTATATATACCACCAGCGTGGATATGTAGATATGCAGCAGAAGGGAGTAAGTTGTTGTTTTTTATTTGATTCCATAAGTACAGTAAAAATAAATCATGATCTATCTAAATATGTATATGCATATATAATAATTAAAATCATTCTGGTCTAAAATGAATCATGTAAGATAAATGCCAGCTAAGAATGATAAAAAATTCAAACATTCAAACTTCAACCATAAGAATATCCAGTAAAAAAAAACACTTGACTTTGGTTTGATCTGTATGTATAAATGTATATGTTACAGTCATATATCCGTATGAGAAAATGATGAGGACTGTTCTACGAAAATGTCAAATGCCTAGTGAAATAGGCGTGATGCCGTGCGGATATGATGCATGAGTATTGGAGATAGAGGTAACTACATGATATGCAACACATGAGAAATCTGAAGAGGTCATTGATTTTGTGGTCGATGTGGGTGAGAGCGCTATCCAACTCTGTGATGGACATGCTGACTTGATAGATGGAGTCCTTGAGTTCATCTTGCATGTTGGAGGATGACTTGGACATCTTGTTCATGATGTATCTGTCAAGTAAATTGTTGAGGTTTCCAAATGTAATATCCACACTGTTCAACTCATGCAAGAGGAACTTGAATGACGATTATCTCTCTCTGCATCTCCATGGCTTCCTTTATCCTGTGTTGCATCATGTTCGTCATGCTGTTAGTGTCAATCAGAGGAGGTAGCGGGCTAGGACTGATGCTATTCTTTCTTTTAATAAAGCCTGCACCCCGCATAAAGGAACGGTCTGAGCAATCGCTGGTGCTTAAATATTTCTGACACACAGCAAGACAATAGACAGGATCCGTTTTGCGGGCTTTGGTTTCCATTAAAGTAGCGAAGCCGTCTACAGAGACATTTCTGCCGAGGGATGCCAAAACAGCCTCCCGATTAGCATAGAACGCTGTAGAATTAGTTTGTTGGGGGCTACAGTATTTGGCCACGAACGGAAACTGGGAATCGTTGGCTGCTAGACCTACCAGAGCCATGATGTTCATGGCCGCCATAACAGCCCAAACTGCAACATGGGCAACCCCCAGCATTGTATGGGTTACTTTCTGAACCCAGTGACAATGGAAGAGGTCTAGACAATTTGTCAGTTGTAGAAGAGGCGTTGTGAAATATTACATTATATCGCAGTGCTGCGGAATTTTCAGCAAACAACTCCACCCGGTCAAACCTGCTGAGGAGAAAATTGGCAATTTCTACCGGTTGTGGTATAAGATTGTAATCCATTTACAGTGGAACAAATCCTGATAATTTTGCGTATTCATAGCATTGAAGAGAAGTTCGCAAGAAACTGCATTCACACTTGCAACTCGACTGGAATTTGCACCCCCAGCAGGGACTACCGCTACGGCAGTAGCTCCCTTGTTCTCAATAGAATCAAGAGATCTAAATCATACAAAATAAGAGGGCATTCAAGTCCATATAGATTGTAGATCAAATTCCACCTTCAAAAGTTGAAGAAAAAATGGATGAAAACTATTTGCACTCGCAGTGACATAACCATATTGGGTTCATACGTATTTATAAAAGACATCGACTTCAAGATTACCTTACTGTATGATCGTTTTCAGGCCATTTGGAGTTCTTGATAGATATATGTTTGCATCAAGTTGAGAAAAAAGTATACATGATTGGAAGTATAATTATGATATCGTTGACTAAAGTTTTTACTTGTTGAGATATTATTTTTATTGTTAGTTAGTTGTTAGTTAAGTGTCATTATATCTAATTTTATTGTCAGTCAGGTGTTATAAGTAGTTTAGTCTTTATTTTATAGGTGTGGAGTTTAGTCTTACTTGAATTCTATTTCATAAGTGTTGAGTTTTAGTTGAATTATTTATTACTGATGTTTACAATATAATCTATTTGATAATTCAGAATACTAAGAAAAGCAATTGTTGTTCCACTTTTCAGTTTCAAACTGCGTAAAATTCTTTAAGAAAGAAGCCAAAATCAGAGATGAGAGATCAAAATAGGTTGCATAAAAATAGTTCAGAACAACCTTTCATATGTATGTGTATTCACCAAAAAAAAAGAACAGAGATGAGCTAGAAAAAGTCTGTGTTGAAAAAAAATTGCATTTTTTTTGCAAATTAACATTGTCGATGAGTCAAACTAGAGCATACTAACGCTGTCTGGCCAGATGAGTAGTGCCTTAGATCACTCACGCTAGCCTTCACAGTTGACAAAGGCATTAGCACACTGCAACATCAATCCTTCCCCCGCATTAGAAAAAACCAAATGAACTTCACAAGCGCGAGATTCAATTTTTTTACGAGGTCACGAGGTATTTTTTTAGGCGCTTCATTTCAAAAGGTTCGCATACTTCATATTGATATGCCCTCTTGAGGTTATGAGGTGTGCGTGAAGTTGAAAAAAAAAAAAACTCCCTTTATGTATGGTTTTAAAAGACACTATCAAGAAATGGTTTGTTATTTTTTATAAAAGTTTTTTTTAAATAAAAAAAATCGGAAAGAAAAAGAGGTTGAGTTTGTATTTTTTTTTTAAGTTTTTTTGATAAAAATTTGGAAAGTAATTGTAAAAAGATATTTTTAAGGACTTTTTAAAATAAAAACATGGAAAGGAAAATGACTTTTAAAGGAGATTTAAAAGAAAAGGCGTACATTTTGCATTCAAAGAAATGGCTTCCTCGAGCACTTTGCCATAGACCCTGATTTTAGTTGGCAAAAATTATGATTTTTGGTTTTTTAGAATGAAGATATTCCTGCAAGCCCAAGAGTGTTCAGATACACTTCAGACTACATATGAAGAGTCAACTCAAGAAGCATGGGCAACCATCACTAATAATTATAAGAATGCAATGACTGAACTCAAAAAGAAAGATCACAAAGACAAATGTTCGATTCAAAACTCAGCCGATGACTCTATTTTCGACAAGATAATTGGTGCATCCACAACACATTAAGCTCGGGAAATCTTAAAATTTAGGTATCAAGGTAATGATAGAGTGAACACAGTGATATTATAGACATTAACATCACAGTTTGAAACCCTAAAGATGGCTGACACACAAAATATGGATCAGTTCATGACTAGAGTCGTGGGAATAGTGAATCAAATCAAGATCATTAGTGAAACCATTCCAGATGATAAAATTGTTCAGAAATTCCTTGAAGTCTGCCCACGAAATATGACATGATTGTAACCACCATTTTATAATCCAAAGATATTACAACTTTCGCAGTATAACAGTTGATTCGATCACTTCTAGCACACAAGACAAGACTCAATTTGAGAGAAGATTCCATGAAACAAGATTTCAAAGCACAAATTTATTTTGGCAGAGGCAAGAGGAATAGGATATAGAGGCGATAACCAGAGAGATGGATGCCAAAGCAGAGGAAGATCAAAACATCATCATGCAGGAGGCAGTGGAGACCTCCAAAAAATCAAACTCAAAGAGGAAGACCTTGGAGAAAATATAATGTCAAGTGTTATTACTACAAGAAATTTTGGTATTATGAACATGAATGCAAAAAGAAATAGTAATATAAACATAGAGGCAATGTGCATCTCTCCAACAATGAAGGAGAATCCTCTGCAAAAATGTTTCTTTCATGCAATCTTTCTGAAGACACTGAAACAAGGATCTTTGATTGTTGGACAGTGGTTGCAACAATCATATGACAGGTGACAAAAATATTCTTTCTTATCTTGATGCTTCCATAACATCAGAAATTACTCTTGGAGATCATTCTTGCATTAAAGCTACAGGAAAAGGTATTGTTCCTATGCTTACTAAACACAATCAACATAAATACATTCTTGATCTTTATTATGTTCCAAATTTGAAGCATAACCTCATTAATGTAGGATAATAGATGAAACATGGTTATGATGTAATACTTCAAGGGAACACATGTTATATCTAAAACAAGCTGCCCAAGAGAAGAAGTATAGCTAAGGTTGAAAAAACAAAGAACATGATGTTTCCTTTGACTCTAAGAAGTTGAAATTTGTAACAGTCTTTTGTACACAATGTGTCAAGAATAGATAAGTCTCAGCTATGACATTCTAGATATGGCCACATATCATTCAAAGTTTAAGTCAAGTTTAGAAACAGTAAATCGTCATTGGTCTCCCTACTATGAATGAAAAATGTTGTAATTGTGGAATTTGTGTTCTGTCGAAGTATAAAAGAGACAGCTTTACCACATCTTCCTTCACAGAAAAAATCCTTTAGAGCTTGTCTATACAAATATATGTGGTCCAATGTAGACAAAATCTATTGGTGGTAGTTTTTATTTTCTGACATTCATTGATTCTTATAGTAGGAAGGCATGGGTGTATTTTCTCAAAAACAAATGAGATACATTCTCAAGGTTCAAAGAATTCAAAGGAGAAGCAGCAAAGCAGAGTGGGAAGGCTTTGAAGGTACTCAGATCTAACAGAGGAGGAGAGTACAACTCTAATCACTTCAAAGCATTTTCTCAACAATAAAGAATCATAATGCACAATAGAACAAGATATACATCATAGCAGAAAGGAAAAACTAGTCAATCATGAACATGGCCAGATGTATGCTTCGTGAGACGAAGTTCTTAGACAATTATTGGGCTAGATAAATTTCGATAGAAGTGTATGTTCTGAATATATCTCCAACAACCACTCTCTAAGATACAATACCTCTAGAAGCATGGGATCGTCAAAAGGTAAATTTTATCTTAGCTTAAAATTTTTGGATCAATAGAATTTTCACATGTTCTTGAGAAGCTAAGAAATAAGCTTGATGATAGGTGTGAAACATGTATTTTCATCGGCAATAGTGAGAAGTCAAAGGTCTACATACTTTACAATCGAGTAACAAAGAAGTTTGTTTTAAGTAGAGATGTAATTTTTTTTTTAAATAGATCTTCGTCTGATCATGTCGATGAAGCTTCAAGTCAGTGTTTTTATCCTACACAACCACCAATATTGTAGGTTGAATAAGAGCCATACCATTCTAAAAATGGTACATATTCAAACAGTGAATCCATGAATGGTTCAACATATTTAGACGACAATAAAAAAAAAGGAAGCATGAGAGAAATTTATGAGGAGTAGTATGAGTTTGACTAGCATAATATGTTTTCATTTCCTTCATCTCAACCAACTCATTTTGAAGAAGACATTAAATAAAAGTAGTGGGTAGAATTAATGAACCACGAAATTTCTACCATAAAGAAGAATCAAACTTGGGAATTAGCTAATCTCATAAGAGATAAAACCAAAATCAGTCTAAAAGGGCTATACAAGACCAAACTGAACGAAAAAGGAGAAATTCATAAACATAAGACAAGGTTGGTTGCTAAAGGATTCTTGCAACAGTTTGGTGTTAACTATGGTGAAACCTTTGCTCCAGTAGCAAGGTTAGACACTGTAAGAACTATTTTGTCCAGAATAGCTCAATACAAATAGAATGTCTCTCAGCTTGATGCAAAACATGCTTTCCAAAATGGTATATTACAGGAAGAAGTTTATGTAGAGCAACCTCTTGATTTTTAATTTCCACAAGAGGAGAATAAGGCAGACAAATTGAAGAAAGCCTTGTATGGTTTGAAACAAGCTCCAACCCCAAGAGTTTTGTACAGTCGCATTGACATGTATCTCATAAAAAGTGTTTTTTCCAGAAGCAATCATGAACCAAATTTATACACCAAAATGAATGAAGTTAAAATGATGATAATATGCCTTTATGCAGATGATCTCCTTTATATACGAAATATGATGTTAGAAGATTTCAAAGAAACAATGTAAAAAGAGTTTGATATGATAGATCTAGGAGTCATGAAATACTTCTTAGGCATTCATATTCACCAATTTGCTGATGGAATTTTCGTCGGTAACCAAAAATATGCCACCAATATCAACAAAAAGTTCAAAATGACCAATTGCAAACCTCCATATACACCAATTTCTGAAGGCACAAAACTGAGAAAACAAGATGCAGTACCACTAGTTGATTCAACACTGTATAAAAGTTTAGTTGGTAGCTTGTTATATCTCATTTCAACTAGACCTGATATTATGTTTACAATAAGTTTTGTCTGCAGGTTTATGCATTCAACTAAGATTTCTCATTGGAAGTTTCCAAAAAGGATCTTAAGGTATATTCCATGGATAATAGATTATGGTTTATTTTATACACATTCTAAAAATTGTACAATTTCAAGTTATACATGGATTATGCAGGGATTTTAGATGATCACAAAAGAACCTTAGGTGATGATTTTCATCTTGGAACCAATCTGATTTCATGGGCATCCAAGAAACAGTCAATCATTTCAATATCTTTTGCAGAGGTAGAATATGTAGCTTCAAATTCAGTAGCTTCTAAAGTTGTGTGGTTGAGAAGATTATTGAAAGATATTTCAAATATTCAAAAGAATCCAACTCCAGTCTACTTTGATAATAGTTCAACAATTTCTTTATAAACAATAATGTTTTCCATAGAAAGAGCAAGCACATTCACACTCGTTTTCATTTCATCTGTGAGCTTGCTAATGATGGGGACATAGTACTTGATTTCTATGGTTCCAAAGATCAACTAGCAGATATCTTCACAAAGCCATTGGGCAAGAATGTATTTGAATTTGAAAGAGAACAACTAGGCATTGTAAGTATCAGTACATGTAACATTTGAGATTAGGAGGGGATGTTGAGATATTAATCTCATTGTCAATTAGTTGTTGGTTAGGTTTCATCAAATTTAATTATATTGTCTACTAGGTGTCATAAGCAATTTAGTCTTACTTGATTTCTACTCCATAGTTGTCAAGTTTTACTTCAACCATTTACTATTGATGTTTACAACGTAATCTATTTAATCATTCAAAATATTGAGAAGAGACATCTTTGCTCCACTTTTTAGTTTCATGCTTTCTCAGTGACCAATCTATATAGGTGAGATGGGGAATTGGATAGCATGCGATAAAAGACAACATGATTTCACTGTCTATGAGATATAATAGAAAAAACATATGAATCTCACATACGTCTGTATGTTGAAACTATTATTTAAGAGACTTGCATGAGATGGATGGAATCCCCCAATTTTACGACTCCTTCAGTAATGTCAATGAATTCTAGTAGGCTATAATCAATAAATAGCTAGTTTGCTTCTATCACAGTGGTGAAACTCAAAGGTATCATCTTTCAAGATGGAGGAAAATCAAAGTTATAAAAAGATCTGGAGATATTAGGGTAACAAACAAACTCTCAAGCTGCAGATTTATGCTTGAAAACTTTTTCCATATGCAAATTTTTATGTCTAAAGTAATATTTAAAATTATATTTAA
>APFE030745364.1:221773-235305 GCA_000404065.3 Pinus taeda
GAGAGAGAGAGAGTTTTACTTTAGTTACTTTTGAACATGATTGATAGGAAATTATATTACTATTTTTAATTATTTATGACTCATTATAATTTTCCTTTTTTATTATTAATATTTCTTTTAAATAGCGACAAACATTTAATTTTATTAAATGTCTCATGAGGGTGTTCACCCGTCGCTCAAAATTTGTAAGGAAGTCCATCCTTTGACCATTTTCATAAAATCTTACAAAGAAACATCTTTTTAAATACAAAATAACTAGTTAGAAACTATTACATTATTCCTGATATCATTTCCCCACAGATGCTTGAACATTATGTCTTTGTGGTCTGGTTGTTTCAATTAGTCGATCATCTTGCAATTGGTATTGCTTCAATATGCGTTCATCACTAGTTCTTTGCATGCCATAATGTTAAATATAATTCACCTTTTGCATGAGATACAATCATTTTATACAATTAGATAACTATTACCTCCAAATAATAAATCACTTACTAGTTATGTGTGAAGAATATTTTCATGTGTATAATTAAAAAATGGTGGGACTAGGCCACACTCCAAGACATGACCTTATCTAAAGTCTGTCTAACGTTGATTAATAATTTGTATTTGGATTGCGATTATTCACTAATCACACATTAATCATGAGATTTTTTTCCAATGGTGGTTGAATCATTTATGACAATGTTTTAATGTGACAGCTAACTTGCACCTAACTCGGTTCTCGGTTTCTCGCTTGTTGAATCTGGGAAAACCCTTGGCATATTTTTTTTGGTATTTTGTCATTCTGCTTTTCGTTTTGCATGGTGAGCTTAGTGAGGGTTGCTCTAGTAATGATTTCCTGTGATATCTACAAATGGTAATGAGCCAGAGGCTCTGCCTATGCCGGTGGTGGCTATACACTTTGCTAACATGACTCTGTCATGTGTTCTGGATGTTTTTCTGTTCAGATTTTGGGCACAGTTTGTTGACTTATTTTCCCGAGAAAGGAAACGACCATTGGTTGGTATTCCCTGGTCTCTCAATTGTTCCTATTCTGCTATTTCTTTGTTTGCTATGGTTCTAGAACTAATATGTTTTGTTCATGTCTCCGCATGCTCTAGGTTACAGGCATGGTGACCTCACTCAGCTCATATTCTTCAGGTAATTTCTCTGTCCATGCTTCATTTTTATTCTCATCCAGTTCCAACGCTAACAATGTGTAGCCCCTTTCATCTCAGGTGGTCCTCATGTTCTATGGCTAAGTGGCCTACATTTTCATTGTGCAAATGTGTCCTCAGGTAAAGGTTTTCCTCTCCCTTCGCTCAAATTGTTTTTCTCCTTGTTCGTTCTCTTCTATTCATAGTTGAACTAATAGGCTTTGTCTATTCTGGTCTCACAGGTCACGGTTCGACCTTGGGCGTGGATGGTTTTGAATGCCTCAGTCGCTATCCAGTAGGCTCTATCACTGTATTCTTCTTATGGTTGAAAGTAGGGCCTCTAGGTTTCATTGGTTGAGCCACAACATTCATTCGTTGGTTCTTTGCTTATGTCGTTATGCGACCTGGGTTCCCCTCTATTACAGCCCTTGTTTGTAATTGTTTCATTATAACTGTATAACTGGATATGAGGGTTGACTGTATCAAACCCTTGACTAGGGTTTACTCTGTTTCATGGACATTATTTTCTATTACTCTTTCCAGCAAAGTAACACTAGACTGTTATGTAATAACAAGCATATATTTCTTCCTTATTCCATTGGAAATGAAAGGAAATTTTGTTGAGATAGATTGTTTCTAGTTACCTCTGTTTAGGGTTTGTCCACTTGGTGCTTAGGTTCTTGCTTTCTATTTCGGTTGGTCATGCTGCTTTAGCTTCTTTCTAGCCATGGCTTATTTACTGTTTGTCCATTCTCATCTTTGGAAAACTTGTATACCTTCATTTTGTTAGTACTCTGTTCTTTAAGAGAGGAAATGTATGAAACTATATGCGTGCACCATATTTGCCATTCTAAATTATTTTAATGGTTAAAAATAAATAAATATATATACATAGTACAAGATCGATATAGATGGATGGATTCGAAAATAAACTTGTTCTTTGTCTTTGATTTCAGTATGCAAATACTGAACCCCCTGAATTTTTTTTGATTCTACATTTATATCTTCTGTCCACAGTTATCTGAACTGTGTGGAGTTATTTTTTCAGTTTCTATTATATTAGTTACACAACTGTTCATGGGTTTGATTCTGCCTGTACTGCAAGATTTTACATTAGACATATTTGTCTTTTTCCTCTAAAATGAAAGAAAAGTTATTAAAGTATTATTTATTGAGGACAAACAAAAATGGTAACCCTAACTAACTCAACTGTCCCTAACTGATATTGCTAATACTAAGATTAAAAGAAAAATAAAGTCATGCATCCTACTTTGACAAACTGAACATAAAGAAACCAATTTGGTAATAAAAATTTCCACATTGACAGAAACCAACACCTGATTATGGTGCCCTAGCTGGATGCTCCTGCATTAGGCTCCCGAGGTAAAAGTAAATCATGACTCTGGTCCATGAGCTTCTCGATTGAAGAACCCACCTACTCAATTTACCTGGCATCAAGCCACAAACTACCCTCAATAGGATGGTTCTTCCACTTCACCAGGTATTGCAAATACTCGTTCTATTGAGTTCGTTTGGCCACTTGAGTGTTGAGGATTCTCTCAATCTCTGGAGGCTAAACGTAAGCCATTTGTCTCATGCAAGTTTCACTTCCATCCTGGGTATCGCATGTAGGCCGTGTGGTTTTATCTTCTTCTTCTGGGTCAGTAGTGTAGGGAAACAGGTCTGGCACATTAGATATGGGTGAAATGCCTATCCCTGGTGGCAGCTGTATCTCATAGGCATTCGCTGAAAATTTCTAGAGGACTTTGTAGGGATCTATCTTCTTGTACTTCAACTTGTGCTGTTGCATCACATAATGCAGTGCAAAATTATCCAAAAACAAAACAAATTCATTCCCCAACAAATAGTGCCTCCGATGCTTCAGTGCTTGGATGACAACATAGAATTCCTTGTTGTAGGATTAATATTTCTTCCTACTTTCATTCAACTTCTCACTAAAAAATGCAACAAGTTTATCCTCCTCACTAAGTATGGCTCCAATAGTCGTACTGCTAACATCACAACGAACCTGAAAAAACTTTTGAAAATCTAGCAATCTCAGGATCAGTGTCTCTGTGATCTTCTTCTTCAGTAGTTGAAAACTCCTCTCTACTGCATTAGTCCATCGAAAAGGCTGACTGGCCTTTTTTATTGTTTCCAACATAGGTGCTCAGATTTCACTAAAATTTCTTATGAATTTCCAGTAAAAACTCGCCAACCCATGAAAACTACATATGTCAAATAAGATTTTTGGGGATGGCCAATTGACTATTGCTGCAATCTTCTTTGGATCCATGTTTCTCTCATTTTGTGCTATTACGAAGCCCAAATAAATCAACTCTTTTTGCAAAAAAGTACACTTTTTCAGATTTACCAACAGCTTATTCTGCTGCAATTTTTCCAGCACTTTTCAAACATGTTGAAAGTGTTCCTCCCTTGTCTTGCTGAAAATTAATATGTCGTCCTGGTACACTATCACAAACTTTCTAATGTATTCTTTCAGCATCTCATTAATTAACCGCATAAAAGTACTGGGTGCATTGCTCAGTCCAAATGGCATAACCAGCCACTCATACAGTCCCTCGTTAGTCTTGAAGGCTATTGTGTGCTCATCCCCCTCTTAAATTTGAATTTGATGATACCCACTTTTTAAATCGATCTTAGAAAATATGCTGCCGCACTTAGGTAATCCATCATGTCCTCCATTCGTGGCAGTGGAAACCTGTACTGGATGGTGATTTTGTTGATGGCCCTCGAGTCTATGCACATCTGCCATTCTCCTCCTTTCTTGGGAACTAGAATCGTTAGAACTATGCAAGGGCTCAAACTTTCCCTTATCAACCCTTTGTCTAGTAGTTCCTGCACCTGCTTTCTAATCTCCTCATTATATTTGGGGCTCTCATTCGATATGCTGCCCATTTCGGCAAGATTTCTCTGGGTATGAAGTCGATATGGTGACTTATGCTTCTTTTGGGGGGCATTTTATCTAGAAAATCATCCACCACTATGTCAGTAAACTCCTGCAACATCTGCTAAATTTTTGTGCGCAAATCTGACACCTTTGTGTGTAACAGTACCGTCTTTGCTCTTCTTACAACATCATATCTCACCTCATTGTCCTCAACTTATTTCAGAAACATTTATCCGCTCATTAAAAATACTTCTGTCTCACTTGTCCCTCCTGTTTCTTCCTCCTTGATGGGCACAAGCGTGTCCTTGATCCCATCCTTGACAAACTTATAGCATTTTTTCTTCCCATCATGTACCACCTTCCTATCATACTAGCATGGCCTACATAGTAGTATGTCACATACATCCATCAGCATTATGTCACAAATGACCTTATCCTTATATCTTCTGATATGGAATTCCACTTCACATTGCTCATCTACCAACAATTCATGGCCTTTCTATAGACATGAAACTTTGTAAGGGGTAGGATGTTTCAACTACTTCAACCCCAACTTTTCCACCATCTCTGTGGCCACCAAGTTATCTGTACTTCCACTGTCAATAATCAGCTTACAAAACTTACCGTGTGACTTACAAACCATCCGAAACAATGCTTTCTACTAAGTTTGTTCAGTTGTTTCTTTGGCTGGTTTCAACAAAACCTTGTTCAAAACTAGGGCTTCCCCTATTTTTGGAGCATTCTCTGCTTCTTGGGGAGGTGCCTATGTTTCTTCTGGTTGTGCGACATACACACCCCTCTGTCTAGCTTGGTCTAACTCAGGACACTCAAATGATTTGTGTCCCCACTTATGACACCAGCAACATTGATAACCAGCTCTTCTACCTCAGCCATTTCCCCTGCCATGCTGATATGGCCTACCTCCTCTTGTGCTCTCCCCTCTTTCTGCTATTCAGGAAGCTTTAGAGCTACTACCTTCATCATTATTCATAGCAGTTCACCCTCTGCCAGAGGATTGACCTCTTCCTCTACTGAGTCCTTGTCCTCTCTTGGCATTTTGCTTTCTAGTAATTTTCTCTTCAACTTTCATAGAACTATGATATGCTTCTTCAATTTTTTTCGGAGAAAGAATATTAATTTCATCTAAGATTTCTAACCTTAAAAAATTTACATACCTGGTTGTCTTCTCTACGATGTCCCCTGTATAACTAGCCCTTAATTTCACTCAGTAAAACTCTTTAGTGTACTCCCCTACTGTCATTCCTTTCTACTTCAGATTCTGCACTTTCCTGTGTAGTGCAATTTGGTAATCTTTAGGCATAAATCTGCCTTTCAACTTGGCCACCATCCTTGACCAGGTTTTGATCAGCAACTTGTTCAATCTCCTTTTCTCTGTTTGGACACTGTTCCACCACATGGTTGCATGTCCCTTCAACTTTGTCGTAGTGGACTTAACTCTTCGGTCTTCATTAACCTCCTCAAACATGAAATACTTATCCAGCTCACTGATCCAGTGCAACAAAACCTTTGTGGACAAGTTGTCATCATAATTTGGGAGTTCTCATTTTGGTTTACTACTCGCATTAAGACCGACCTCAACAGTCTTATTTCTGGGACCTCTCCATCCGATCCATATGTTGTTGCTACAACTTCCTCTTTGCTATCATCACCTATCTTTGGATCCCTTCTTCTCCCTGCTTCAACTGCCTCCAAATGGGCAGTAAGAATCGTAATCTCCTCTCTCAGTCCTTCCTCTACTATCCTTCAAACACCTCTTCCACAACCTCGCCCTCCTACCTCCATTTCTTAAGCCAATTCCAAACCTTTCTCTGATACCACTATGATGGGTCCAACCCACACTCCAAGATATGACCTTATCTAAAGTCTGTCTCGTGATGATTAATAATTTGTATTTGGATTTCATTATGCAGTAATTACTCATTAATCATGAGATTTTTTTTCCAATGGTGGTTGAATAATTTATGACAAGGTTTTAGTGTGACAGCTAACCTATACCTACCTCGGTTCTCGGTTTCCTTCTTGTTCAACATGGCAAAAACCTTGGCATTTTTTTTGGTATTCTGTCATTTCTGCTTTTTGTTCTGCATGGTGAACTTAGTGAGGGTTTCTTTGGTAATTATTTCTTGTGCTGTCTGCAAATGGTAATGAGCCACAGGCTCTTCCTGTGTTGTTAGTGGCTATGTGTTTTGCTAGCGTAGCTATCCCAATCGTTCTAGAGGTTTGTTTGTTCGGATTCTGGGCATAATTTGTTGATTTATTTACCCGAGCAAGGAAACGACCACTGGTTGGTCTTCCTTGTTCTCTCAATTGTTCCTATTTTGCTATTTCTTTGATCTTCTACGGTTCTGCTAGTAATTTGTTTTGTTCATGTCTTCGCATGCACCAGGTTACAAGCATGGTGACCTCGCTTAGCTCATATTATTTAGGTAATTTTTCTGTCCATGCTTCATTTTTATTCTCGTTTAGTTCCAACACTAACAATGTGTAGCCCCTTTGGTCTCAGGTGGTCCCTGTGTTTTGCGGCTCAGTGGCCTACGTTTTCATTATGCAAATGCGTCCCCAGGCAATGGTTTTCATCTCCCTTCACTCAAATTGTATTTCTCCTCATTCATTCTCTTCTATTTGCAGTTGAACTAATAAGCTTTGCCTATTTTGGTCTCAAAGGTTAGGGTTCAACCCTGGAGGTGGACGGTTTCGAATTCCTTAGTCCCTATCCAGTAGGCTCTGTCACTGTATACTTCTCATGGTTGAAACTAAGGCTTGTAGGTTTTGTTGGCTGAGCCACAACATTCATTCGTTGGTTCTTTACTTATGTCACTATCCAACCTAGGTTTCCCTCTGGTATAGCCCTTATTTGTCATTGTTTCGTTATAACTATATAATTGGATACGAGGGTTGACTGTATCAAACCCTCAAATAGGGTTTATTCTGTTTCATGGACATTATTTTCTTTTACTTTTTCCGGCAAAGTAACACTGGAAATGAAAAGAAATTTCGTTGAGATAGATTGTTTCTAGTTACCTCTTTTTGGGGTTTGTCCACTTGGCGCTTAGGTTCTTGCTTTCTGGTTCAATTGGTCATGTTGCTTTAGCTTCTTTCTAGCCATGGCTTATTTACTATTTGTCCATTCCCGTCTTTGGAAAACTTGTATACATTTGGTTTGTTAGTACTTTGTTCTTTAAGAGAGGAAATGTATGAAGCTGTATGGATGCACCATATTTTCCATTCTAAATTATTTTAATGGTTAAAAAAAAAAGAAATATAGATACACAGTACAAGATTGTTATAAATGGATGGATTCAAAAATAAACTTGTCCTTTGTCTTTGATTCCAGTATGCAAATGTTGAACCCCCTGAATTTTTTTCGATTCTACATTTATATCTTATGTCCACAGTTATCTAAATTGTGTGGAGTTATTTTTTTTCAGTTGCTATTATATTAGTTACACAACTGTTCATGGGTTCGGTTCTGCCTATACTGCAAGATTTTACATTAGACATATTTGTCTTTTTCCTCTAAAATGAAAGAAAAATTATTAAACTATTGTTTATTAAGGACAAATAAAAATAGTGACCCTAACCGACTAAACTGTCTCTAAGTAATACTACTAATACTGATATTAAAAGAAAAACAAAATCTTGCATCCTACTTTGACAAACTGAACATAAAGAAAACAATTTGCTAATAAAACTTTCCACCTTGGCAGAGACCAACACCCGATCATGGTCCCCTAGCTGGATGATCCTGCATCAAAAAACATACAAGGTATGGAGACATGCCTCTTAATTAACACTGCACATGCATTAACTAAAAGGAAATAACTACTACAACATGTCTACTTATCTTTACACATGTATGATTATGACCAATGTTGATTGTTCCATAACTCTCATGCATAAAGTAAAATACCTAAATATTACCAAGATATGATTTCTTCCTACAAGAAAAGTGAAACCTTTCCAAGGATAACTTACACCACATTAAATATCATTTCATGGCACCAGGCACATTCTTTTCTTAAAGAAATCCACAACTATTTAGATTCGTTTAAACAAAAACTAGCACATTAGCTATGACCTTTGTGCATGTGAATTAATATACTTTTTTCGCAAAGAAATTACCCTAACAACTATTAGCTCAATACATGTAAACACATAACATTTTCCAAAGGCAACTAATGTTGTAGCTATTAGTCCCACATACAAATGCATAACCTTTTCCAGAAATAAAAGTAACACAATCTTGCATGAAAATATATAATCTTTTCTGAAAGAAATCTATCACAATATTGCTGGCAAATACATATGTATTTTGAAAATTAAATTTAACATAATAGATATTATTTTTTGCATGCGGGTACAATCTAAGAAAACATCCATTACTTCTGTGCATATACATGTACGTTCCTTTCCAATAATACTAACACATTAGCTAATCATTTTATGTATATAAACAGATATTCTCTCCAAGAAAATGAACATAATCAGTATTCTTTTGTGCATCCTAACACATATTACTTTCCGAGAAATTTAGCTTGAAAATAACTATTACTTATGTGCATATAAGAAAATGTTCCTTTTCAATCAACTTTAAAAATAATCACAGTATTTTTAAGAAATCTAACTAAATAGTTGTTTCTTCCATGCATTCAAAAACACATTTCTTTCTAATAAATCTAACTCAATAACTATTATTTTTTTATATGTAAACACTCTTTCCCAAGAAAACTAAATAGGAACCATGCAAATAATATCTAGGGATAAGTGATAAAATAATCAATCTTTCTGCACTCAAATCCATACAACCTTTCAAAAAACATTGAAAACCTATGTTTGTATGCATATAGATTCATGAAAAACATTTCAAGAAAATTAATCTACTTAAATTTTATTTTTTCAACACCCATGAAAATATTTCAAGAATTACCCTCTTTGTCTTATCTCCTTTTCAATAAAATGCATATAAGTCCATCTAATACTGACTCTAATAAGACTGACTCTAATAAGAGAGATATGAATAACATATTTGATGACATTTTCCATAGACAGGACATCTATGACCTCTGCAACAAATCTCTAACTTAATTTCCATGAGCCCAAGGCATAACTCCAATAAATGGTTAAAGAGGACAACCCTCTCAATCATATATTCTAATCTCCCAATGATTGAATAACATTGATACCCAACACAACAATATTAAGAGAAACTTGATGATGAGAAATCATAAGGGTGTGAAAGTTTGTAGGTTGTGAGTGTGTTCCTCATAGTTCACATTTTGTATGGTTCTCCCTTGGAATGGTTTCCTTCATTCTTAAAAATATTAAGATATGATGGTGTGCCCCTTGTAGTCACTACCTTTATCTATATTCAATATAAATGGTAGTTGCTTAATGTTATAACTCATTCTTGATGTTTTCATCTCATTGAAACTTAACTTTTGTGGATTACATCACAACCCTTTGATTCTATAATATTTATAGAATATTAATTGTATCACGTGCTTCAAGGATATTACATACTCCTCCACTTAATGTCAACACCATATTCAATTTTCATTATTAAATTCTAATCATGACATATATCTCATAACAAGAAAAAGGGGATCCTTCCCCTTCAATATGAAGGATTTTATTTCTAGGAAATATAATAAGTAAAAAAATAATGTTGATTAATAATCATAAACATTTACAACTACATAATATTCAATTTTTACTTTCAATCATTTAACCATTGTTCAATCATTATAATACTATAAAATAATATTGGGTGCTCACATCCTACCAATTATCAATTATGTATGCTCATATGGAAAGATAGAATCCCTAACATATCAATCAATCACTTTTATGACTCTACCGTATCATGATCTAAATCTTTGAAAACCTCAAGAACTTGCAGTCCTATATATGCATTTTTAAACAAGTATCTACTTTCACAATTACTATAGCTCCTTACATACAATATTGTTATGCATAAAAGCCTGTGAAAACATTTAATCATACAAAAACATTGATTTATCATTAATAAGTAATTGTAAATAACAATTATGGTAATCCTCCAAACACCTCAAAATTCAATAGTGTATTGTCACCATTAGAATAATCTACCCTGATCATAATGTTTACCATTTTAATAATAATATTAAATGAAGAACTAAATGATGCATATGGCAATATATTTTATTGACTGACCATCAACAATGATGTCATGCAATACTAAATAATCATTGCTACTAACCATCATAACTCAATCAAAATCCACAACAAGACTCAATCATCAATTAGCCATTATCTTCAAGGTCTACCACTTGACTCATTGGTTATCTTTAACATGCAAAGTGGTTTTTCAGTGCCCTTTATGACATTCTATTGCCCTCTTCAAGGACATCCCCCAGCTTCTACATTATTTTGTTATCACATAGAACAATGCATGCATTCATTTTTTATAAGGAGTGGATTATCACTTAAATAGCTTTCCCTTAGATGACCCATTAACATTTTTATAAAAGTACACATGTAAACTTTACTAGTAAATCCATAATATCACTAGGGAGTGCTCAACATTGTTGATAAATTAAACAAATGTTTTATTCCCTATTATCCACATCAAGATTCCAATGCAATGAACATAGTTTTAAAGTAGACATTATCACTTATTATTCTTTAGTATGGTTACTAATACCATTGTTCATATCATATCAAATGAAATATACTTCATACAATGCCATGTAATTTTTTGTTAGAATCATACGTGAGCTTGTATACAAAAGCAACATTCCTCCACTTTTCCTCTACTTATTAATTCGCAAAAGTTGTCAGTGCTGAAACATTTTTCTCTAACACCACTTGTAACATTCCCCGGTAAAATTTGTGCAAAAACACATAGCATTATAAAATTTTCACAGAACTTACTAGCATGTATAGTAACACTTCAACATGCTTATCCCATATTGCTTCACTGACCATTAAATAAAATCATTTTCATTACATAAAGTAACTTTATAAATGGAATAATCAGTTACATATCATAAAAACCATTGATGCAACACATAAACATAAAGGTTCATGGTGTACCTTACATCCTTACCATTGTTCATTTCATTAGGATAGTCAATCATGTGTTTGATAATTTAATTGTCAATCTTGAAGAGAGGAAGAAACATCATAAGAATGGCAGAATAGGAAAACACATCAACGAACACTAATGTACCTTGGAAAACCCATCGGGAAAAACCAATAAATGTTTAATTTTACTAAACATCTCATGAGGGTGTTTACCCATCACTCAATGATTGTAAGTCAATCTATCCCTTGACCATTTTCATAAAATATGAAAAAGAAATATAATCTTAAATGCAACTTAACAAGATAGAAACTATTACATTAAACATGATATCATTTACCCACAAATCCTCGAACATTATGTCTTGGTGGCACAATTTTTTTTATCAGTGGATTATCCTACATTTGACATTCCTTCAATCTACATGGATCAACAGTTCTTTGCCTTCCATGATGTTAAATATAATTTGTCCTTCAAATGAGTTACAATCATTCCCTGCAATTACTATTGTCAACAAACTTTGACATCCAAAAAATCAATCATTTATTAGTTATGCTTCGAACATCTTTTCATGTGGATGATTAAAATGTATGCAAAGCATTGAGACATAACTCGTACACTGCACATGTATTAACTAAAAGTACATAACTACCAAAACATATTTATTTATCTTTACAGATGTATGATTTCAACACATGTCCATCCTTCCATAACTTTCATGTACGAAGTAAAATACTTAAAGATTACGAAAACATTTTTTCTTCATACAAGAATATTGAAATATTTCCAGAGATAAACACGACATTGGCTATCAAGTTTTTGCACAAGGCACATTATTTTGCTAAAAAAAACACCATAAATATGCATATTATTTTAAAGTGAAACTAGCACATTAGGTTTTCCAGAAGAAATTAGCTACATATAAATAGATATCACAACGGAAGCTAACATCATAACTATTATTCATCCATGCAAATACATAATCTTTTCCAAAAAATAAAGTTAATACAATCTTGCATGCAAAGAGATATTTTTTTCCAAAGGAAAGCCAACCCAATATTTCATGCAAATACATAATCTTTTCCACAAATAAGGTTAACATAATAAATATTATCGCTTGTATACAAATACAATCTAACACAACAGTCATTAGTTTTTTTGCATATAAACACATATTCTTTTCCAGCAATACTAACACCTTAGCTAATTTTTTGATCTACATATACACATTCTCTTCAAGAAAACAGTCAGGATTGTTATTATTTTGTACACCTCAACACAAAATATTTTACAAAAAAATTTAGAAAACTAACTATTATATATTTGTGTATAAGAATATATTCTTTTTTAAAAAACCATAAAAATAATTAGATATTATTTTTCAGAAATCTAACTTAATATCTATTCTTTCCATGCATGCAAAAACACATTTCTTTTCAAGAAATCTAACTCAATAACTATTAATTTCTGTATATGTAGCGAGATTCTCTTTTTTAAGAAAATTAATATAACAAATAATCAATCTCTCTCCACTTAAATCTATGCAGTCTTTTAAAACAGAAAAGGGGTTTCCCATGTTTGTATTCATACAGATTCATGAAAAGATTTTCGAGAAAATTAATCTAACTAACTATTCTTTGTTCACCACACACGAAAATATTTAGAAAATTACCTTTCTCAAATTGTCTTCCTTTTGAAGGAAAAAAACATGGATTTCTTTTCATTTGATGCACAATATTCGTACGAAAGCCTTTCAAAAAGAAAGAATCGATTCTATCTTTCCTTAGACAAAATGCATACGAAATATTATATTTTTAACATAAGCATGGTTACCTGTAATCAAGACAATTATAGTCGACCATCGCAGCCAACATCAACTCTCATGAGAAGGATATGAATAATAGCTTTGCTAGTATCTTCCATAGATCACACACGCACAGTTCAACATAGCAGCCACGAAACCAAGGAATACATCCACTAAAAAATTGAATAATTCAAACATATCCATTGTGTGTTCTAATCTCCCAATGATTGAAAGACAATGATACCTAACACACCAGTTTTAAGAGAAACTTGATGGCTATAAATCAGAAAGTTATGCAAGTATTCATGTTGTGAGTATGTTCCTCACGATTCACAGTATGTATGTTCCTCCACCGGACTGGTTTCCTTAGTTCCTTAAGATTATTAAAATTACAATGATATGACATTATTCACCGTGAAGTCACCATCTCAGCCTGTATTGAAGATAAATGGCATCTGCAACAAAGTTATAACTTATTGCTGACGTTGCCAACTCATTCAAATCTAACTATTTTGGATTACATCAAAATCCTTTCATTCTATAATATTTATACAATATTAAATTTATTATGTGATTTATTGATATTACATTTATTTA
>APFE030745364.1:250692-296030 GCA_000404065.3 Pinus taeda
TCTTGGGGAATGCAATAGTTTGAAACATACTTCGCAGGACAAAGGTGTTCATAAGCATACACTTGAACCAGAGGGTTGTGGAAACTTTGAAACCTTTGAAGAGGTTGATGGTGTTCCAAAGGGAGCTACTTCTTCATTCAATTCACCTCGTCATGAAGGTAATAAAGGTGAAAAAGAAAGGTATAAATCTGGTTCTAATCATGTTCGTTTTGATTATGTAAAGAGTGAAAAATTTCCATATAAGCATGGGAAAAGAATTTCAAATGTTAGAAGAGAATGGCCAAATACAATGAAACTGTTGAAGGAAAGGAAGAAAAAAACCAAAGGTCCACTGGACAAGGCAAATCATGTTGTCAAGAATATGCACATGTGTTGCACTTACTGCCATAAGCAAGCAAATTTTTTTTAAAAGTGTTGGACTTTGAATCCAAAAATGCTTCCACAAAACTTGAAGAATGTGGAAAGATAAAATGGCAGGAATGGAAAGAAAGATTCTATGATTGATGTGTTTCAAAATGATTCACATGTTGATGTTGATGTGCAGACAAAGGTAGCACCTTTGAAATGGATTGGAAAGAAATGGTTAGAGTTCTTATCCACTTAAGACTGTATGTATGTTGATAATGCATCTATTTCATTTCTTTGTTAATGTAACGCAAGTTGCAAGGTTTTACCGAAAAGGTGAATGGAAAAGTTGTGTAGGATACTCACTTTATTACTGCAACATTATGTTCATTTTAGCTTCAAAAGGACAGTGTGCTTAAGTGAAAGTTGGAGGAGGAAGTGCATGCATGAGAATGATGTGCATGAACGTAGGGATGTTGATTATTTCCTTGTATTTGAACATGTATGTGTGATTAACTTGAAGGGTTGATTAATTTGTTGTGAACATGCATGTAATGCTATTGACTTGAGAGAAGTTGATTGGGTCTCCAAGATGGAGATCATGATGAAGTGTTTAATATTTGAAAAAGATCTGTAGAATTATTTTGCTACATTCTTTACTTGAAGGGCCAATTGTTTTAAAGGCATGTTTTGTTGTCCTTTTATGGAGTCAATCAATTGTATGTAGATGTAAAGTCATGGAGGTAATTCAAAAGATGTGAAAATCTGTTTCTTTTCTTGAAGTAGGAGTTTAGGCCATCCAGTTGTTGTCTATAATCTTGTTGTTGTTAACAGTTGTTGTTGACATTATGTCAAATAGGTAAAAATGAAAATTTAGTGAAGCAGATGTAACTTCACATTGGCTTGAGCCACCTTGGATCAATGATCAAGGAAGAGAAGTTCAAACTTCCTTCTGTGACCTTCTCAGTGGGAGTTCTGCATGAAGTCAAGGAGGAAGACAGTTCTTCCCAGGAGGAAAAACACATCCAGGAAGGGAGTGTTCAAAGGCTTTGGTTCAGAGGCACTATGCAAGGTAAGTGTATGGAGGTTGAAAGAAGAGGGTGAGGTACTCTCATTTACTGTTCAAATCACTATATCAGTCTTTTGGAGTCTAAAATCTTTTTAGTGGCAAAGCATGATCCAAAATGGATCTAACATATACTTTTAAGTCTATGAATTTTCCTCACAGAGGAAAAATGAAATTCATTGGATGAATTTGAAAATAGTCTCATTTTGTACATTGTTTCTTTCTGAAATCCAATGCAAGTTGAATGGGCTAAAATGGACTTTGAATGAAGAATTTATTGTAAAAAGAAGACTGCCCATTATCTGTAGAAAAGGAGGCAATTTATTATAAATGGGACTTAATGGAGAATACGGGTTACTTAAGGAAATGTCGCATGAGAAACATTCCAAGGGATGCCTTACACCAAAGATTGTAATGACCCCCGATTAGTGATCTCTGATATATCACATCAGAGGAAGGCCTTCATACGATATCGGAACCCTGGGCAGGTGATTAGTGATTGTGATGAGTTATTGCGATTGCGGTCTGCAGATCGGTGATAAGAACAGTCAAAGGGAAGACCCCCAGGTCCATTTTGATAGTGATATGTGTTGTACTAATATTCGCAATCGGTGATCAGTGATTAGTGGATCGCAACAATACAAAGGATCATTGACATGCGACAATGCGATATGCCAAAATGCGATAGTGCCAATATCAACAATCGATGATTGATGATTGGCGAATGGGATCATAGACATATAAAATAGCCATGCCATTGCAACTTGCAATAAAGAAAAGACCAGATGAGGTTTATAGCCATGATCTCATAAATTTTGAAATCTGGATTTACAGGATTTCTTTGTATTTCCATGTAGTTGGCCATTTCTTGCATTTTAAGCATTCTCCCTATGTGATTGTGATTTGCAATGACAAGATGGACCTGAGAGTTTTATAGATTCAATTGAATTCCATTTTAAGTTTGGAATTAAGGCTCATTAGGATTTTTAACATAAGTCCTCTGTATTCCGTTATATTGGCGATTTTCGGAGTTTACGCTGGAGAAAGGTTGTCGGTTCATTTGCATTTGGAAACAACCATCACACCTGTGCCACACTATGAGTAGCCATTTCTCTAACAAGAATGTGTTATGAATCACGCAATGTTGAGGATTCGAAAAGGAATGATTCCTCATGATCGAAGGGATAAAGGAAGGCAAAGTGATCGGGGGGCCATTCCCGTCGGTTCCTTTCCATTTGTAAAGGGATTCTTGTAATGAAACAATTGGTCTTCAATGATGGAGGGAATGTAATTGATGTATTACAAAAAGCACAGGGAGCTCAATTAATAAGATGGCTAAAGGTTGCTAAGATTTTTTTGGAGGTTGAGCGAGCCATTGATAACATAGAGCCAAGAGCTAGAGCCAGAGGCAGAGTCGAGAGCCAGATCTGGAGTGAGAGCCAAGAGCCAGAGCCAGAGCCAGAGCCAAGAGATAGAACCAAAGCCAGAGCCAAGAGCCAGAGCCAGAGCCGAGAGCCAAAGCTAGAGCCAGAGCTGAGAGCCAAATCTAGAGCCAGAGCTAGAGCCAAGAGCTAAAGCCAAGAACTAAGAGCTAGAGAGCCAAATAGCCAGGGATAAAAATGGTATTCTGAGCCCATTCGTTCATTTTTTAAACCAATCAAGTTTAGTGTAGCACTTGTAAAAGAATTCAACCATAATACCAATGAGTCTAATCGAGTTGATTAGCACTCAAGGAGACATAGCCCGAGAGGTTTGGGTGAACTCTATATTATATTGTTGTTATGTGTGATTGCTTATTGCTGCATTGTATTTGTTGTTATATGTTTTTATATTAGTTCAAGAATATAAACTTAAAGCACATAAACAGTCTAAAAACAAACATAAGCATACACCTCTTTCAACTACTTCTAATTCCACAATTATCAATCATAGGCATAGATCTTGGGAATATATATATAAGCTTTGGAGTGGGAGAGATTCTTGTAAGCAGGACAAGAAGCCTTTAGTGCCCCATTTTCAAATCATTAAGGCATTTACATCAAACATCCATGAATTACGATACATTCTTCATATTATTTTGTTTACATTATATTAACCATATATAAAAAGAATCATGTGTAAGAGTATCATAAATAAAATAGGTATCGTTCACCCGAGGAGGAGAATCATTATTGGCCTTGTTGGTACTTGAACTCCCTTATTTTCATTCACATCCAAGTGTGAATGTTGATGTGCTCTGACTGAATGTTAGCGACCCACTAATCCACCTCCCAACCTATGCCTTGGGTACTCTTCTTGTACATAGACATATGAGCTACAATGGGGTTGTATATTAGGGGAGCTATGTTTACTGCTAGAGGTGAGAACTTATTGGATCAAGAGTCCCCTCTCTAAAAACGTCAATCTTGCAGAACTCACTATAGCTCGTAGCCACTCACAATGACATAATCTCATGCATCCAAAAATATGGTAATAAAAAAGTTCCTTCTCCCATATGTGACAGTTGGCACTTCATGCATACTTATTTTTTTTTATTAATTCAAAAGTTTGAATATTCAGCTACCCATGTACCGCCCTCTCACCAAGGTCCTCCAAAATTATTTACTTCAATTTTAATTCAAAAATAATATTTTTCCTCATGCTAACAATACTCCCTATATCTTCTCCTAGTTATCTCTTGATCCCCTTTTTATACTACTTAATTTGTGCTCATTGCTGAAGCCAACTGATAAGTCTTATATTTGGTTGCCTAAATGCCTTCTAATTTAACTCAATTTTCCTATCAGATGGATATTGTTATGTCGACTCTTGGCACATCGATGTTTTCTAAATTTCTCTAATTTGATTCATTTATATTTATTTTAATTCATCATCCTCTTTTGTTAATGAGTTTGACCTATTTAGGAGTAAACTTTATAATTAACTCTATGTCCCTCTTCCCCCATTTTACCTATTAAAATAACATTATCTACCTACTATTTTCCAATATGGGAAAGATAGAGTTCTCAAGGAAGAATATTTTTATTTCTTCCTATTCTCCCTTTACCCCAAGTTTTTCTCTTGACTTAATTTCCTTGGTTCTAACCTCATTAACAACCTAATGTGAATTATTAGGATTTTTATATATTGTTTATATTTAATAGTTTATTTTTATGTTAAGGGTGCGAAGTTAGTCGTGCCCTTCAAGAACTTCCTTTTGAAATTCAAAGGGTTTCATGCCTAACAATTTATTCTTGATTCCAAGGGTGCCAAGTTGATCGTGCCATTCTAGAAATTCCCTTGAAGTTACAAGGGTTCCATATCACTTTCCCTTCATGAATCCAGTGGCTACGAGGAGAAATTCTAGGTGCAATGATAGAGACTGCTATCATCTCTTGTCTTGCCCATTGTAGTGAGACTAATGGTGCTTGGGATCAAGGGATAGCCCTTGATGCACACCCCTCCAGTAAATCCTTGTCAGAAAGTCAATTTCAGACTTGCACTGAGGGCATCGTGATCTTCAAGTCATATGTGTTCCAACCCTTCAAGCCCAAGTCATAGCAATAGTGCTAGTGGGTTAAATTAGTGACACTCTCCCATGCCACCTATGAAGTTCCATCTATTTCTACATTTGCATCATTCATGTGTGAGCCATTCAGCCAACCAACTAACCTATGCCCACAACATATAACATGTCATTAGAATTTTTAGTGAGTTTCAAACTAAACTTTAAAATTCGAAACATAAAATAAGAATTTCCATCAAACCACATGTCATCAACTCATCCCATGCAAGTGAATTTGGTGGTTTCCTATCATTCTTGATAACCGTCAGTAACAATGTTTCATAGTGTTAGTCATTGACATAATAAAATATGCTAAACCATCAACATGACATAGTCATCCACATTGTTGTTCATCGTGAACCAAAACTAATGTAAGTAGCCATTATAAGGAATGTATCCATCACAACTATTGTCATCATGAAATTATTAGAAAACATACATATCCATCAAAACTATCATCATCATAAGATCAGTGAAAAGCATAATATCCACCAAAGCTACCTTCATCATTACGTCATTAGAAAACATACATAACCGTCAAGGCTATCATCATCATAACATTAACTAGGAAATAAACACATCCATCACATCCACTAAGAGTAGAGTGAAATGTCTGAATCCTCAACCTGAGGTCCTCAAAGAATAATGTGTGAACCTTAAGGCTAAAACAATTGTAATGTCATTATAAGGTTACTAAACTAGAGTTGGTAACTAGATACAACCCATCTTAATAATATATGTCATCTTGAAGTCCTTAGAATAGGTAAGGAAAACAACGATGCATCTCCTTAGCACCCTCCCAAGTGGATGAAATGGGACAATAACTGTCCCATTAGACCTCAATCTGGTCCACTAATCATCATCTAAATTCTAGAGTTTTCTAGTCTAGTATGGAAAATAATTCGTCCATCTTTGTGTCCTCATTTCAAACCTGCAAATTACCCAACTTAATAACATGCAAAGGATGTGAAATATAATGACGTAATAAGAAACATGGAACATGGCACGAATACATGTTTGTGATGGAGGTAAATCAATCTTATATCCCATTGGCCCTCTTCTTTCTAAGATTTCAAAAGGTTCCACAAATAGTGGAGAGAATTTTTCTCCCTTTCAAAATATTATAGACTTCTTTCGGGGTCTTACTCTAAAAAACAACCTATCTCCCACTTCATAAATTTTTTCTATTTGATGAGCATCAAAATAACTCTTTTCTTGATCTTGTGTTTGTTCTAGCCACCCCCTAATAATAGTTGTTTTTTCTTCCATCTCTTGCACCAATTTTGGTCCTATCAATACTCAGTCCTCTAGCCAATCTCAACTGAGAGGGGTTCTACAAGGTCTCAAATACAATAACTCAAATGTTGTTATCTTGACGGAAATATGATAAGTGTTGTTGTATACAAATTATTTGTAGTGGTAAAAATTATTCCCATCATTTGTTTTGGTCCATCAGATATATTTGTAACATTTCCTCGAAGATTTGATTAGTCCTGTTTGTTTAACCATCTTTCTCATGGTGATAAGCAATGCTAAAGTTCCACTGGGTTCCTAAGGCTTCTTAGAAACTGGTCCAAATCCTTCTTTTAAACACTACTCCCTTATCTAATATGATTTTCATATGCACTCAATGTAACCTCACAATATCGTCAATAAAAACTATGGTTGTCTCTTGTGCCTTGTATGTAGTCCTAATAGGTATGAAATGGGTGCTCTTGCTCAAAGTGTCTACTACAACAAATATGGAATCATATGTTCTTGTGGTCATTTTTTGTCCGTCAATGAAATCCATCAATATAACTTCTTGTTTAGAATTTGGTATCTCATGGGATTGCAGTGACCTTGTTGAATGTATGTGTTCAACTTTCACTCATTGACACTCTAAGCATCTCGCTACAAATTTTACAATGTACTTCTTCATCCCTTTCTAAAAGAAGAGTGTTTCGAGGTTTACACTCATATTCTTGACACTGAGGTGTGCCATGTATACTACTGGATGTGCTTTACTCAAGAATAATTGGTGTATATATTCATTCGATGGCACATATATCCTCCCCTAAAATCATAGTAGTCTTGATAGTTTTGGATCATTATTTCATCTTCCCTCGAAATATTGTTCACATCATAGTAGTAGGTGTACTCAATTTGTAAGTCAAGCAATTTCTCCCTGAAGTTTTCCTTTAAGGGAGTCATCGAAAATAATCGAGGCCTCCTACATAAAGCATCAACAAACCTATTTACCATTCCTTTTATGTAATTAATATCAAAATAATATGGACTTATTATCTCAAACCAATGCCTTTGTCTTGTATCTCAAATGCCTAGAGTGTTGTAGCCCACAATGATCAATCATAAGTTCAAACTCCCTTCATAGAAGGCAGTGTCTCCAAATATTTAGGGTGTAACCAGTTGCTGCCATTTCTAGATCATGGGTTGCATAGTTCTCTTCATGGTTTAAATGTTTTCCTGAATCATATGTTATTATTCTTCTTCCTTGCATCAATATGTAACCATATCCTTCCTTGGAGGCATTAGCTCAATCCAGAAATCCTTGTTCCATATTTGGTATTTCCAAAATTGACATTGTTGTTATCAATACCTTCAACCTTTGCAATGCCTATTCATGTTTTTCAATCTAAAATAACTTCTTGTTTTTTATTTTGTGCTTCGTAATATGTCTTGCTATCTTTCAAAACCCTTCAACAAATATGTGATAATACCCTACTATGCCCATGAAACATTATATTTCATGAACGTTGGTTCATGTTGCCCATTCCATGATGGCCTCAATATTTTTCTTATCTACTATGATACCCTCCCTAGAGATAATGTTCCCATGATAATGAATCTTAGATTGGTGAAAGGAACACTTTGATAGTTTCCCATAAATTTGGTTCTCTCTAATACATTGTAGAAATAGCCTCACATGCTCATCATGATCTTTTGTGGTCTTTATGTAGATGAAAATGTCATCAATAAATACTTATACAAACTTTTATAAGTAATCCAAAAATACTCCTTTACTACTTCATGTTCTTCAAACCAATCCATTCAAATCACTACATCATAGAATCCTAAGATCGTAGAATACAAGGGTACCTTGGTCTAGCATCCTACCAAAACTAGCTCACAATTACTCACCATCCTTCCTACATTTATTTTCACACCACATACCATTTATACATGTCTAAAATCAAGTTGTGTAATTGCTTCATGCCTAATATTTCATAACGTATTTAGAGAAAAAAAAGAATCAGTAGCTCTTGGATCTATTAAAATGACAAAACTCATAACATCAATATAATCTGATGTCTCCAACAAAATGGAATGGTGTTTGACTTGGTGATCATTCACCACTGCAGGGATCAAATGACCTTTCCCCAAATCCCTCAATGCATATTCCTTCTAAGTTGAGTTAGTATTATGTATCTTCTGAGGGAAATCCCTCTCAAAATGTGTAACTCCACAATTCAACACCCACTCTTAGGAGCTTGGCTCCTACTACCGATTGAAATGAAAGTTGGTGTGAAATGCTACTGATAAGAGCCAAACAATTAGGATTAGTGTAGAGGTGGCGTGGCTTGGTGTTTTCACATAGGAAAATGCTATTTTGGTTGATGCATCTACTGAGTTTTTCTATGTGGCTACTAAGCTGGATGCCCATGTGGTGTTCCTTGATTCCTTGTTGAAAACATTTGATGATTGAGCCCTGGCTCCCTTTGAAAATTTTTGTGTTACATACTATTTCCACTGGACATTCTTCATATTGGGAACTTTGTTTTCTTGTTAGGTTCATTGTTCATGATCTCCTCCTCTGTAATGGTCACTCGCTCAACTATCTTCTGCAAGGTGCTATGCATTATGATCCTAAAATTTTCTTGAATGTTAAATTAATTCACTCTAATATTTGACGTGTTTAAGTGAGGTGCATAACAAAGTAGCTAAAATAAATGAGCCTCATAGTTTGGAACTAAGAGATTACCTTGTTTCAGTGCATTAAATCCATTCAGTTGTATTTCAATGAATTTTTTTGACATGTAGCATTCTCCAAGCTTTTCTTAAAATAATATGATGTTACCTCTGAGATATCCATCCCAAACTAGGGTAATAATGTATTCCACCAAATTAATGCATATCTCTTCAACTGGAATACACCAATGTTAGCCTTAAGATTTGAGGTGTAGTCCCTCAAGGTAAATCACATAGCCATTTTTTCTCTCCATGCCTCTATAGTCTGAGCATCTATGGACCACCAAAATTCTAGAAATCGTATCCTTTCTAAATTTCATCATACATCATTTATTGCAATGTCTTGAGCCACTTCATTGGGCATGACATATTTTCCCTTCTCTCATTCGAAATAGACTTTATGGCCTCTGACATATGCCATAATGACCTCGTTAGTTTCAAAAAAACCCCTACATGTATATGTTCCTATGTGGTTATGTGCTCCTTGTCATTGGGTGGGGTGATAGGATTTGGTTATTATAGTGGCACCATGTTTCACCCCTTAGCTACCCCATTCCTTCCTACATCTCTTCTAGATTTATATTGCTACTATAGATTCAAACTTCTTATGTGATATGGTAAACAAAAAGACACGAATATACCCTACTCATCAGTGGAAACGAAAATTGATCAATGAAAAAACTAAGCAAAAAAGGAAGAATTTCCATCACACATGACACAATATTTGTTTTTTGGGAAAACAACTACTAAAAATCCCAAAGTTATCTATCTTACATTAACCAAAAGATATGAGAATAAAATACAATTCTTTTTCAACCAAAACAATCTTTGCACAAGTACAATCTATATGACTGCTTCTCGAACCAACTCAAGACAACACTTATCCAACTCTACTGCTTGCCAAGAACCTACTTCATTACACAATTCTTGAGCGAATTACTGCATATTTGATTGGGAAAATCCCTGACCACAACTATGAAATCTATCATAGGCCTTCTAATGATCGCATCCACCATTTGTACAACTCGCAGAATTATACAACTTTGTTTTAACAGCTACAACCACCCTAAAAAGTTTTACCTTCATCTTGTTTTGGAGCCTCCCTTCATTTGGCAGCTTGTATTACACTGCCCAGGTACTTGCGCCTTCATAATGTTTATCTTTTTCTTTACATATTGTGTTTTCCTAATTGCTTTTCTTACTAACCATAGGTTGACCACCCTATGAATTGGCTACAATCCGGTTCATGCACTGCCTTAGAAATATGCACAGTTATAGATGGAAACCATCCTTTCTCTTAGGAAATGCATAGTTCAAACCAGTAGGGAGCCTCAGCTTTGGAATTATGCAGAGCTAGCTGGAGGTGTGTCTTCAATTGGGAAACTATGCAGAGCATGAGAGGTGGCTATAGCTACTCACCCGAGGAATTGCGCAGAGGATGTAACACCACTCTCTTATGTAATACATTGTTGTAAAACTAAGCTAAGTTAAAGCTAGGTATGATATCCTCCCTTGTGTGTTAAAGGTCGTAGATCTAAGCTAAGGAAAGGTAAGTTTGATACCCTCCTTTGTGGGTTAAACAATTCTACACCTAAGCTGAGGAATGCTAGGTGATATGTAAAGTGAAAAGTAAATGTATTATTAAATAAATTAATAAAATAAATCACTTAGAGGGTGGAGCACCAAGAGAGAGGAGATGATTACCAAATCCCATGAGGAATGGGATAGAGATGAATCTTTCATGATAAGCTTCTCGATGAAATTCTAGATAAGTTTGGATGGATTGGATATCCATCGGATGGATGGGAGATAAAGATCCATCGAACATAAAATCTTTGCAAGAGATAAAGGCAAGTTTTTATGTGGAAAAGTATCATGGAGATAAAAACGAGCTTGTCTGGATAAGACCTAAGCAAATGGAAAAATCCATAAAGCGGGATGCTTCTAATGGTAACTAAATCATGAAATAGGGTATTAAATACCTAATGCGTTGGTCAATTAAGGATTGTGGATCCTTCGCAAGATCTTCGGCTTGGGGGGAATCAAAGGTGATTCATGGCTGGGTGGTGGTGCTCCTCTGTCTAAGTGAGATTTAGTTGGTGTCATTTACATCGAATAGTTGTACATTTTTTCTTACTTTCTCTCGTTAATTACATGCGAGCATGTGAAAATTCTATTAGGTTCTTCATTGTAGGAATGTTGCCTAAATTTCTCATGTTTATGTGTTAATAAATTTAATTGTACTTTCCTCTATTTCAATGAGATTCACTAACAAGATGTGGGTTTTATAGTCCTTACCTAAAATGAGTTAAATTCTTTAGCTAAGATAAGTTAATGGTTGCTTTCTTATCTCTTATAGTTGGAATGGGTAAATCATTCAGCTCAAGAGTTTAAATGTTGTGTTGAATAATTATATAGTATTTGTTATGCCCTAGGTGAGAGATATCAATAATATTCTTCATAATCATGTTAGATGTAATATTCCAAAGTAATATCTTATATTCTAACTTTGGTACTGGATGGGGAATTGTGCATATATTCTCTCATGTGCATGTTAGATAAGACAGAAGTAGCTTTGATTGATGCATGAAGACATTAAATAGCTTGTGATAATTGCATATCACAAAAGTATGTGATTTCACACCAAGCATACATGACTCCACCTTGATCTTTCATTTTAGTTATGATTCTTGGTCACTAAATATCTGGTGGTTGAGAACTCTTAACTATAACTAAGACGAAAATCTAAAATTAAGGGGTCTAAAGGTTGTTTTTCCAGGGTAGGCTAAGGAGGTTCATTACAAATGGTATTAGAGCCTAGGTTCAAACACTGAGGCCTATGGACTACTTCACCTATTGCAGCATTTTTTAATGATATTTAGTCTAAAATTCATACGCTAAAGTCGAAACTTCAACTATAATTCCTTGGGATTAAAGTAGATTAGGATTCCTTTCGAATGAATCCAAATATTAACTGGTTTTGGGATATTTATTAGATATAAAATAATAATATGGTTTATTGAGGAATTATTGAGGAATAATTAACATGTATATGTTAATCCAATATGTATAACATGTTTTTATATGAAGAAATTAAATTAAATGGGAAGTTTCTATGCATTGTGGGAAGATGTATAACTTCTACCCCATCTGGATTGCAAATTGAAACACATCCTCTTGAAATACTGTATTGTGTCAACTCTAAAAGAAGTCATGAGAGACTTCAGCCACCTCTACATCAAATTTCTATCAAACTAAGTTGCACATACAAAGGCTGTATTTTCAGAGGTATTTATATCTGTGAGTATGTACAGTGACTTTTTAAAATTGGAGAGCATTATTGTAACACAGGAATAACTACTCTAGACCATATTTTTAATGGAAATTGTGGATGAGTTAGGGGGTGATGTAAAGCTACCAAGCTATGAGATCTCTCTGCGCTATTAAGAATAATTTTTTTTTTAAATTGACAAATTATATTTTTAGAAACATGCAAACCGAGCCTTGCTTATAAGCCTTATGACTTCTCCCTCGCCCAATTAAAAAAAAAAAAATCATGTCGCTGGGCTCTTAAGGAGGAATGCTATCGGGGATGTTCGGAACTACGGTCAACAATTAAATGAGGAATAACCTCAACCTATCATGGAGGGGTCGTCGTAATATGGCTTCATTTTATATGATTAGAAATAGATCGAGAATTATGTCACACCTATTAGGCTCTTAGAACAAGAGGTACAAATACTATTCTTTTGCATAAACGTTTGGTAACAAATGAGATAAGCGTAATTCATACGCTCAAAGAAACTATAGCCAAGCCTAATATTGATGGTTTTTTCTCTCTTACTAATCGAACAGGCCATTCGTTAAGCCACTCTCAAGCATAGACTGATACATGGCCTACAAGCTCTAGCGAGAAGCTCCGTAAGACAATTAGAAATGGAACCTTTCCAACAGATTTCGATGGAGTTTCGACTGGTCAAAGCTTTGGATCAATTCAACCAAATTTTACCCCAAATGAATAGCGAAGTAAATTTCATGGACTTCTAAAAAGGTAGAAATATAAATACTTGCTAGGAGATGTTCTCGTCCATCCCCGTACCTTATTTCAGTGTTTAACATGCACCCAAGTGATGATAGGCAGCAGGTAGAACATAATCATGTATCGAAAAAAATGGAAGAGATTCCTATAGAAAAGAAATCAAAGAAACAAAAGACAAAAACGTTGTTCCTACAATTTTATCAGAAGTATGGAAATTTAGAGCCGAAATTAGGGTTTCGAACAAAACATTGTGATAGAAAGGATGGAAGTTCTAAGAAATTAGTATGTCTATATTCGATTTAGATAGCATTGGGCATACACTGATTGGGTTGACAATATAACCATGCTTTTAGGATGATGATAAAGCAGCAATAGCTGTTGGCCATCTTTTGAGTATCTTACCACAAGTTGGAGGCATACAAGTTGGCAACAAAGCCAACAATACCCTTTCCCTTGAAGAATTAAGAAAAAAGCCAAAGAAAATGATAAGTGTTTTGAGAGGGATCATAGAAAAGCAGAAGCGTTGTTTCCTTGATTGATTAGAAGAATCTATCTGTTGGGTGAGGAAAATAGGTTGAGAGGATTATTATCCTCATCATCATTTTCATTCAAATCCATTAAATGTTATATTTTCCCAAAAACATTAATGGTATGCTACCTTTATCCTCATGTGTTGAATAGAAAGGAGTAATTTCTTTTGCAATCAGGAAATTATAGAATGTACACTTGTTTGAGTATTCCAGGCCATGTTTTATGGTTAAAATGATAGTGGATCGAATTGTGTTTTTATGGAATTTTCTACAAATTAAGTTGTGGATAAGTTTTGTGTGGTTCTATTTTGAAAACGAGCAATAATTCGAGATCTAGAGGTTGAGGTATTGCCAATAATGAATCCTCAAACCCTCCATTCTTGTGTCATGTCAAGCAGACTGAGCTCTTGTTCATCGTGTCTGTTCATTTGTCCATATATGTTCCTATACTAATTGTATGCCTTTCCATGTCGACTTTTGTGAAGGTTAAAGTCAAGGAAAGTCAGACACCGAATGAATAATAATCCATTCCTCTTTCTCAACTAGGTTTAAGATATTGAAGGTTCCGGGATTATATTTTGAAATGGAGGAATCGAGAAAGGGACCCTTATCATTGCCAATGTCCATGAGCCAACTGCTGCACCTGTTGTAGTAGTCGATGGCCTGCAAAAGGAGACCGAGGGTTGCCCCTCGCTTCCATCTGCATGACATGGTCAAGCAACGCTTTCTCTCATCCATCACTTGCTTGGCCCATTCAAAGGAACACCCTCATGTTGACTATCGCTCTCATGAATGAAAAAAAATGTATCCATTTGAATGACGCATGAGAGTAGAGGAGTGTTTAGCTTTGTCACGATACCAGACAGCTAACCTACTGGACAGCTACCCTACCTTCGGTGTGCCAGAAAGTGTAGATTTAAAGGATTTGTTATCAAAAGACCCTTCACTTGCATATTTTGTGATATGGCTTGCTAATAGGCTGCTTCAAGTGTAGGGATAGTTATCTAAAAATCATCAGAACTATTGTAGTGTACTGGTATTAGTTCCAATCCTGTGTGCCATTTTAGATCTCTATCAAAACTGCAGTAAGAAATGATTCATCAGTTTCATTTTCACTTACAATTAAGATTTTACTATATTATCATAAAATTGGATTCTAGAATATTCTAGTTAATAATACACTCCTTAAAATTATAGCACATGCAATTATTGACAATTATTGATGTGTGAAGGGGTGATAAAATCACACTGTTGTTTTCTTCAATTCATCTCCAACATATGCCACACTCTTTTGTCTTTAATATTTCCAGCCAGATTTTGAGTTGGATATCCTTCACGCATCTCTCAGTTGTCACTTCTTGATATCATTTATACCACCTAAAATTTGTCCACTCAAGTAACTGAAGGAGCTTCATATATCTTTTAATAACTAAAAGCTTACCGAACAATATCGCTTATTGATAGTTGAAGGAATGTCTAAGCTAAAAAGGCTTGAGCTTGACATTGCATCTATCGCAGTAGGATAATGCCCAGAGCAAAGAAGATCTCTTTCGACTAGAAGAACATGAAGTTTGGTGTTTAATGTTACAAATCTTAGAGGTGTTATTTATGATGAGAATAGTTGTGAATGATTTCCAGTGGATTTGTGAACTATTTTAGGGATTAAATCGGATGAGGAATTGATCCTTATTTTTGTTGTTGTTATAAATGTAGCCTACTGACAAGTAAAACAATGGCCATTAGATGAAGAGAATGGATGTCAGGCCCATAGAGGCCAAGAGATATAATTATGTATTTATTTGATAATTATCCCTGTGTGTTTTTTATTTATGCTTTATTCAACAATATATGAGCTTGTCCATTCTTATAGCTTCATGAGACTATTTGAATTACAATATGCAAATCAGAATGAGATTGAGAGTCTGAGAAGACGTACTGAAATGGGTGGTAACTAGATAAGACTGGCCACGATGGTCACTATCAGAGAGATAATACTAGCAAGTAAGTAAAATGCTCTGAACCTTGTAAAATCCTTGGATGTTTTGTATGTTGCAGTTTACATAATCACCATTTCATTAATAGGGACATTATAGTCTTTTCTGTTTCGTAATTCTTTTAGCAGCAAATGTTTCATGCACCAATTTTGTAGCATTCCTTGCTTTATGGTGGTAAATATAGTTTACCTTTTGGTTACAACTATTTCTAAAAGTTATGATGTTAAAGCAATTGCCAGAACAAATCAAGATTTTGACTTTAATGTTTAATATTATTAAAGATTTATTTTTCTATAATTCCAAGCAAATCGATTGCACTGCCACTTAAAAATATGATGGTCTGTTGGGTTACAAATTTACAATCAAGAGGGTCTAAGCTTCGAGTGTGAAATAATAAGCAGAAGCAATGGTGAATGTGTAATATTGTGGCACGACGGTAATATGTCTGGGAGACGTTAGCTTGAAACTCTAGTGATTCCTTTACCTTGAAGATTTCTTCCGTCAAAATTTATGCTAGTGTTCGAACTCGTTCACGTTTGACCATGTTTGACTTGAGGTATGGCCTTGAATGGATTTAAGTTCTTTTTAGCAGTCTATTTTATATTCCCAAGTCAATATATATATAGTCGAAGAAGTCACATGCAGTATCATAGTACTTAACATATAACTTATATATTGCAATATGCATATTTATTATGAGTTTACTATGAGTAGCCATGGAATGCATGACAAAAATATGAGCATCTCTCCTGTTTAAAACAATAGATTTAGGATATTTTGAAAGAAATAGAGTTGGTCCGGATAAGAGTTACAGTTATGTGTAAATTCTTAAAAACTAAGTTATTATTGAATGCTTTCACAGCACATAAATAAGTATGATTATGGTATTAAAAGATTAAATAAAATATTTTAGTGGTGTGGTATAATACTAATCATTGCATATTTCTATGATTTGAGAACGTTAAAGTTGTCTTGAGGATAGAGTGTTGATAGGATTCATTGAGGAATCTCACATATGCTCATATGTAATGTGAACACAAGTATCGTTGATGTTTAACTTATTTCTACTATCATATAGACTCTTTAGCAAATAGGTTTTGATTATAAGTAATGACTAAATGATGCTCAAAGGGGAGCCTATCTGGTATATGGCTACCATAAGTGGTTTTTGTATGTTTACATGCATAAAGCATTGCTAAGTGAAGAAGTAACATGTTATTAAGGTTAATAAGTTACTTTTACTGAGTCCTATTCTAAGATAAGGACCTAAAATTTTATCATATAGCGTGAAAGTTTCAAAGCTTAAGCTATAGTTGAGCATGTCTATGAGGACGCAATGACTATATGTCATGATTGAAAAGTGATGACTGTAGATATGCATAGAGAATAATTAAATGATTGGTAATCATGATAGGACAAGGCCAACATATTAATGCATACTAAATCTTGATAACAAATACTACATGTACAAAACAAATGAGTACTTAAGTACAAAAATACATGGATGCCTTGCATATAGAACTCATTGTAGGGGTGTAATGATCTGCATGGATATGCTTGCAAATTTGGTGTAATTGAGGTTAAATAGTAAATTATGTTTATCCTCAAAAATCATTAAACAAACCTCTAAATGGATGCCTATGTATAAAGGCAAAGTGGAGATTTAATCATTAGACCTACGTTAATGGTATGATTAATTAGTGAATATGGTCAACATTTTACTCAAATTTGTTCTGAGATGGCATGGATGCTATGCAAGGGAAAAGGGTAATACAATACAAATTCATTGAGGTAAACTAGTAATATCACCACCACATTCTAATCAAATAATGAGTTGTATGGTTTCTAGTTAAGTACATAACTTAAGGATATTAAGTTATGCTTAAAAGACCCCAAGAAGGGATAGAGGATGTGAAAAACAAGTCCTTTATAAGACTAAATACCTTAAAGTTGTCTTTCAAATTTAATGTGGTTGTGTTGATCAACTCACATGCAAAGTAATGATGTAAATTACTTTGGATATGGATGTTCCAATTACATTGTTTGAAGAAACAAAACCTTATGAGGGCATTATGTATAAGTAAATAAGCATGCATAGATTAGAGCCCGAGGGATTCTGGTTAGGCAAGGTAAAATCTTAACTTAGATATGGAAGAGACATAAAGTACATATCAATTCATGGAAAGAGATTATCTGTGTCAATGCATGTGTTGTCTACATTAAAATTTACTAGAGGAAAACTTGAGTGAAATTGGTAGTATGAATGATGAAGATTAATTAGAAAGTTTTTAACCTCTAGCACAAACCATAACATGTACCAGTTGAGGAAACATGTAGAAAGCTACATTAGGTAAGAGATTTAAATAATGATTGGTGAATAAAAACAGATCTCACCTAATACATGAAAGGAGGATTAGATAACAAATGAGGTCCATGGCTGTATCTAGAATTAATTGTTATATATGATACCTATGCCTTGTCATGGATAGTTTTACATGTTGTTACCATAGTGTAGTTAAGTGGTGATTAAGATAAACATGTTGAAGAGGAACATGCTTAATATCCCTGCATGTTAATGAGTTATATGAATTTACTATGTAATCAAATCTGTGTGCAGTATTATAGACTTGTAAGAACAATGCATTTATCAAATGGTTAATGGTGGGATGGTCTTGATATTAGACATCTGTGTAAGAAAAAGTCTTGAGTCTAAATCAATCTATCTATGCATATTCTTTTATGTGCCAATAGTAAATAGGCAAAGTATGCATGACTATGTGAAAAGTAATATTGGACTATAAAACTATTATACCAAAGTAAAGGATGGCGAGAGCATGTTATAGTGTAAAGACTACATAATTGTACAAATTGTGGTCAAATTAATCCTTTGATTAATGCATTTTCTTACAATGTGACTTGTTCTTTGATTGAAAGAAACTATGGTTAAAGGGGAAATTTAACCTAAACTGATTTCCAGGACATCTGCAACTTTGGAAGGATATGTATAGTATCCTTGGGTGAAAACCATAGTAGCTGGTGAAGTAGCAAAAATGATATGGACCCTTGGTCAATTAAATAATATTTAACAATCTATTTAAGATTCATGTCATAAATTGTGGTACATTAAATTTTAAATTGATTTATACATGATAAAAAAAATAAAAAATTAATTAATTACATAGATGAACCATGAACATGAATTTTGGTATGAGACTAACATGATGGAAAAATATGTGGAAAGTTTATGTCATGCAGGTGATACCATGAAGATGGTATTATAGGTTATACCACAACTAGACTATGTATATAAGTACATGGGACCATATGATTACATATGCTACAAGGTTGTAAAATGAAATGTGTATTGGTGTGTATAACATACCTTGTATGCAGGGTATGCAATAGTCATTGGATGTATGTCTGGCCATGTAAACAAACCTGCAGAATACCCAGGAAAAGGAAAGTAAGTTGGTATAAGTAACTATGGTTAATCACAGTTTGATTACCATGAATATATGTATATACTTATATATTGTGATGTGAAATAATATGTTATGACCTTGCAGGCATATTAATGCAGCAAATATGCTAACTAATTTATTTTATACAGAAAGACTGCAAGCAATAGGTGTTCGACAAGAACAAAAAAGCTTGAAAGAATGCAAGCAGAAGACTTGCATTCTTTAGATAAAATAAATGATAAGCAATATCTACTTTAATAGTAACATATTATGATACTTATCATAGTTAAAATTTGCATTGAGAAATTCTCTAAAATAGTTTGAAAAAATGTGCGACAGGTAGTTATGGAAGGAGAGTTGTTGGTAGCACTCCTTGAGATTGATATAGCTATGGAAGGAGAGATGTTGGGAGCACTCCTCATGGCAGATGTACATCGGAAAATTTTCATTAGATGGCAGAACCATGAAAGCTGTTGATTTGGAAACCAGCTACCTGTGAATGATTATATGATGCAGTGATACACCAAGTATGGTGTAAAATTTAAGGGGGGGAGTATGTAACACCCCTCCATTGTGTACTACATTATAGTAAACCTAAGCTAAGTTGAAGCTAGGTATAATATCCTCCCTTGTGTGTTAAAGGCTGTAGACCTAAGCTAAGGAAAGCTAGGTTTGATACCCTCCTTTGTGGGTTAAACTATTCTACACCTAAGTTGAGGAAAGCCAGCTAATATGTAAAGTGTAAATAAAATGTATTATTAAATAAAATAATAAAATAAATCACTCAGAGGGTGGAGAACCAAGAGAGAGGAGATGATTGCCAAATCCCATGAGGAATGGGATAGAGATGAATCTTTAATGATAATCTTCTAGATGAGATTCTAGATAAGTTGGGATGGATTGGATATCCATTGAATGGATGGGAGCTAAAGATCCATCAAGCATAAAGGCAAGATTTTATGTGGAAAAGTGTCGTGGAGATAAAGACAAGCTTTTCCAGATAACACCTAGGCAAATGGAAAAATCCATAAAGAGGGATGCCACTAATGGTAACTAAATCATGAAAGAGGGTATTAAATACCTAGTGTGTGAATTAACAACAATGGATCCTTGGCAAGATCTTCAGCTCGGGGGAAACCAAAGGTGATTCATGGGTGGGTGGTGGTGATCCTCCCTCTAAATGAGATTTAATTGTTGTCATTTACATGGAATGGTTGTACATTGCTTCTTACTCTCTCTTGTTAGTTGCATGTGATTATGTGAAGATTTTATTAGGTTCTTCGTTGTGGGAATTTTGCCTGAATATCTCATGTTTATGTGTTAATAAATTTAATGGTACTTTCCTCTATTCCAATGAGATTCACTAACATGATGTCAGTTTTATAGTCGTTAATTACTATGAGTTAAATCATTTATCTGAGATAAGTTGATGGTTGATTTCTTACCTCTTATAGTTGGAATGTGTAAATCATTCAATGAAAGAGTTTAAAGGTTGTGTTGAATAATAATATAGTATCGGTTATGCCCTGGGTGAGTGATATTAATAATATTATTCATAAGCATGTTAGATGTAATATTCCAAAGTAATATCTTATGATCTCACATTGGTACTAGATGGGGAATTGTGCAAATATTCTTGCATATGCATGTTAGACAAGATAGAAGTAGCTTTCATTGATGCATGAAGACATTAAAGATGTTGTGAGGATTGGATGTCACAAAAGTATGTGATTTCACACCCAGGGCATATTACTCCACCTTGATCTTTTGTTTTAGTTATTATTTTGGTCAGTAAATTCATGGTGGCTAAGAATTCTTAATTGTAACTAAGACACCAATTTAAAATTAAGGACTCTAAAGGCTTTTTTTCCTAGGCAGGCTAAAGAGGTTCATTACATAAGAATTCCTTCAGTTGTTGTCCGATGCATGTGTCAGCAAGTTTCCTGGTTCCCCCCAAAACTATGTAATTTCTCCTTGCATGCATGGTGGCCTTTTCTGAAAAATCACAAAAAGAATCCATAAAAAATAGGGATCTATTTTTAGCAGTGGGAGTTACACTTAAGTTAGTTTCAGAAACTATTGCCACTTGTCGTTTTTCCTAGATTTTCTACCTTCACATCATAAACCCTAAATTGATCAAATATATTTAATGGGCACTACCATAGCTCATATGCACATTCGATCTTGGAGCTCTAGAATTCCAAAGGAATCTAAGAACCTTCAGCATAGTCAACACAACCTTTCCGTGTAAGTCTTGCTTTTCTTGTATTTTGCTCCTTTTTCTATCACTTTTGTCTAGTTTCCTTGTGTGCGTGTTGTTTTACCCATTTTTCCAAATCACCACTGTCATTTTGATATTTTTTTAGCTTGTAGAAGTGTTGTTTTATGTTTTGCATTGCCTTACCTAAGCATCGCATGTATAACTTAATCTTTTCATTAACAATCATTGTTTCGGTGACTCTCCCCACAAGCTTCAGTGTTCATCTATTTAATTGATTCCTACATTTGTTTTCATTGGATGCATCACCATTAATCTATATTTTCACCATCCTTGGCTCATGAATTCAGATCTACTTGTTTTCAAATTTCCCTTGGACAAATTTTGGTTGCCTTGGCCTAGATCTACCTCTTCCCAACATGCAATGAGTGTTTATGAATCTCAAGGTTCTTCCATGGCTCTAGAAATTGTGTCGAGTCTTCCAGTGACCGGACCAAGTTATGCACCATGCAGTTCCAGGAAACAGTCTCGGAGTCTTACCCACTCAGATTGCACAATGCGTAGTCCTAGCCATCATGCATGCTAGACCAAACTTCACATTGCACATTTATATTCATCAGTAAGCCCATTGTATTGTACATTACATAGTTCCACTCTCACTGGAAGCTAGGACTGTGCAATGTACAAATCTAGTTGATAGTCCCTCACCTCTGAAAGTCAGAATTACACAATACTTCCCATCAGTTGCCCTATTTGTTCGATGATTAGCCCCCGAAGTGATTTTTTATTTTAAGCTAACGTTTTCATTCCATGAGTGCCCACTCTATCTCCAAACATAACAGTTGTCAACGAGCTTCATAACAGTACATGCAACATGGTTTCCAAGAGAGCTGGATCAGGGTATATTGTATAGAGAAACACTGGAGATGTAGCTGAACAGGTGTTAATGGACTTCCGAGTCTATGTAAACACACACATGTGCAATCACTTATTTGATCTCACTTACATACGTGCTAATCACTGAACATGTGGAATTGAACCACATACTTTAGCTCATCATATTTTGAGCTTATTCACATATCTAATCAAGACTTACTACCTTCAGGACAAAATATTATCATCAGATGTATCACCCACTATAGTCAGTGAACCACATGGATGCACTCTTCCTTAATCTCAAAAAAAATGTCAACACTAGAAACATCATGAATATGTGGGTAAACAAGCCATCAAAGTTCAATTCGACACCCAATCAGTTCTACAAGAGTTAGTCACTCAGGAGGGCTTACCAACTCTTGATCATATTAACATGCCACTTGTATGGTCAAGGGAGCGCGAAGACCTTTCTGCAGAGTTGGGTGGTGTTTAGAAAATTTAGTATCCTAAATTGCTTTGCATAAATTATCAACTGAGGCTCGTAAGCTGATGAAGTGTAGTGCACTGTTTTTGCTAGTTAACTCTTCTTACTTCGTTGTTTTATATTTTATATTGTTTTGGGGGTTTTTTTTCTTTGATCCTTAATGATGTACGATTTCAACTATGAGAAACCGAATCTAAATTTCTTAAAGGTCAACCAAGAGCTCAAAAGCTACTCAATATCTATGTTAAAAGAAGGAAAAATAGATCATATATCCTATCTTGTCATTTAATTCGAAGTCAAAAATTAAAAGGAGAAATTTGTAAGGCCAATCGAAATGATTACAAAGAATGAAACTGACTAAAGCACTTTTAGTTTTCCAAGCCTTCAATTTTGAAATATAGCTTTCTTGAGATGACATACAAGAGACTTACTGTACTTTATAGTCCAAAGAACTATATCAAATATGTAGAGAGTAACTAATTGATTTCGATTCTCGTGTGAAGTGAATGTTTATCCATTTAGTTTAGGATGGATATCATCTTGAAATTTTGATGAAAAACATTTATTGACATAGTTCATTGGCAATCTGAACTAGGAAATAAATAACAGAGGATACAAATAGTAAGTAAACTAATCAACAATGCATCCTTATTAATTTTCAACCTTACGTTGTTTAAAAATAAAGTTTTTTCCTTTATGAAATAGATTGAAGAAACAAGAATGCATCATCGAATTCTAATATTATGCTATTGATCAGAAGTAAAAGAAAACAAACTACAGAGAATCAACCTAAGCTACAAATACTGCTAAATCTAAATAATGAAACTAAACTAAAGAGTAAACAAACTAAAAAAAAAAACCTCCTTTAGTGCAGGGGCCCTCTGCAACTGACTGAGTTGAGCTGCTAACTAGCTGAAGATATTCTTTCAAATGATCACTTGATCAAGCACAACTTCATATTATTAACAAGAAAACAAGTTCCAAAATTATATAGATGTAAGTATGAGCTTAATGCATCCAAAAATTCGAACTCTTTCTTAATTTTGTACAACTAATATTTAAAGAAACATTCCTAACTGTTTTTTAAGAGAATTTTGCTACAGGTGGTCTAGACATTTACAACAATTATGCATAAGTGGTTGATCAGCTACAGGTGACTTTAAGTTAGCAAGATAGTTGCATGAAACCGTTATCACTGGTGGCTAGTTCGAGTTATTACTACAGTAAAACTGTCGGGTTTTATTAATTAACCATGAATAGTGGACAAAGAGTCCTATTGCTCTTGGGTTTCTTTGTTTCACTCCTTCGTTGACTCTTGTCTTGAGCTCGCTTTTTTGTCGATCTAGGCTAGGTGACTAGGATAGGATCCATATCAAGACAATTCCAGAGATGCCCATGTGACCGGTTTCTTTGTTTCACACCTGTAAACTGTTCAACCGTGGAAGTAGCTATGAAACACACGGTTAGCTAAAAAATAGGTTGTGTTTCATAGCTAATTTCCAAAAACATATTTAAAATAAAAAAAAAACATCAAAGTATAACATGTCATTCATTTAATATCTTCCTTGAGACAAAATCTATCATTTATCAGTTATGGGGATCTACCTTTTATGGAGAACAAGAGAAAGAAGTGACAAAAGTTGTCAAAGAGAGAGTAATTATGAGTTCCAATAGTTGGTTGTGTTGAATCAGTTGGAAAATGAAGGAAGGTCATTCAACTGGTTGGACATGTTGACTCTTCAGATGAAAGTCCATGTGCCTAGCACACGGAATCCTCCTAAAGAAAAGAAAGTGAGATTCTATATGTCTACATCTCTGCTTGATAAAATCTATGCCAAGCAACGATTTCCTATCATGGGTTGGACATGAACACCATTAGATGATGTTGTGAACATCTAATGCAATTTCATGTCTAAGTTTAGCTACCAAGGAGTCATGGAAAGGCTACCTAACCACTTCATCACCGTAGTTTACAAGATGATATTCAAACAAGATCTACCTTGCATGACCCAGGAAGCAATGCAGGCATTGCTTAACATTGTAGATTGGTATGCCTCACTCGGTGGAACCTTCATTACGATCTTTGGTGGGGAGAATCCTCTGCATGTGCTACCAAGTTTTTCATGGATAAGTTGGTCATGTGAGAGGTTTCATATCAAATCTTCATAACGTTATTAGCAGGACTGCATAGGAGGATGAAGGCACCATGGCCTCCTCTTCCTTTGTGGGTTGGATTGTACAATATCCGTAGCTTGAAGGATGAGGATTTTGAGGCCGAAGACTTCAAGAAGTTTGAGATTGATATGAAGAGTTTCAATGTATATGATCCCCACTGCATATGCAAGAACCACTATACGAAGGTGTGTTATCTGCGGATCCACTGGGCATGTCATTAGCCAGAGGAAGATCCTTGGAGGTATTGCTACAACTCCTCTAGGTGTATTAACATGGTCAACATGGCTATAGAATGGAAAGTATCACTACAGGAAGAGTCACCACAGGAAGTAAGAACAACAATAGTGAGAAGTAGACCGATGCAGGACAAAGCCAAGAGGAAGATTTCTGAGAGCGTAGAGGCTGAGAAAAGCTATAAGTTTAGAGAATATCCTCTAGTTGAGAAAGTAGCATTGGAGATAGAGGCATAGAGGTGACAACGTTAAAGGAGAGTAGAATGAAGGAAGAGATAGAAGCAAACGTTGGAGGGTTCAAAGAGTAAGTTGTAGGAAATAGAAAATAAGTTGAAAGAAGAGCAAGAGTTAAGGAGGAGAGAAAGGGAAGAGAAGAAGAAAAAACAATAGGAGGAAAGAAAAGGTGTAATCAGAGATAAAATTGTGCTTATCTAGGTTTAGGAGTTAGAATAGCCAGAAGATGAAGAAGAGGGTGAGTAGGTGAAGGTTTAGGAACTTTCTCAGAATATTGAGCAGATGGTTGAAGAAATAGACATGGAGTTGGAACACGAGCCATAGGACTAAGACATCGACCTTGTGCTAAGAGAATCCAAGGTTTCCCCATAGTATCTTCCACCTCCAGAATCATATTAAATGATGGATGCGTACAATATATCATGCATCACTTACACACATAGAGGAAAGGGCAATTGTGTCAGATCTTAGAAGACATCTAGCTACCATGGATGATGCTTCTAAGGCTTATGTAGAAGGCATGAGTTCAATGGTCAAGTTCTTGATAGCAGAGAATAACTAGATGGAAAATGAATTGCAAGAGGCTAGGTAGAGATCAAAAAAATCTACAGGATTTGCTACAGGAAAGATGAGAAAAGTGATACTTCCTGAAGTATCGACTCTTGAGACCACCATGTGTAGTGTGAAGATAACCCAAGCTCTCATAAACATCCAAGTTGATATTATGCATGTACAAGAAATGACAATGAGGTATAAGGGATCCCCCCTTTACTTGTAAAATATAATGAAGCCACAGGCAGAGTTAGACAAAGCACATATCTGATGCTGATATGGAATTACGAGTAGCTCACTCTACTCATCACCTACATTGAGGCTTCCTATCAACTATTGTTCAATAGCCTCTATGTCATAGGGAAGACATATAATATCCCTTCAATCAAAACCATCACTCAAGCCATGAAGAAGAACCAAGTCTTGTTGGAGGTTGATAGGTACATAGATGAGTTGATGCGAGAGGTCACTTGCGATGACTTGGAGCTGAGCACAAAAAACATGCTGAAGTAGATTGTTGGTTGAGCCACACTTAGAACAATGTTATGCATGCTTCAAGATGAGATGGATAGAGGTTATAGAGGCATATAATCGGAAGCCATGGAGGAAAGAGTATGTTTTGAGAAACACACCACCAAACAGTATGGGGAATGAATAACGTAGTAGCAAACTTAGTATGAGTTCATCGCTGAAGATCATGAAGATCATGAAGAGGATGTTGCTGAATTGGTCATTCCCCAAGACCCTAGGATATGATGTTTGTCTTGTTAGGCTTACCTAAGCCTATTTTTTCCCACATGTGTATATGTGGAAATTGTACTATTATGTGTAAGTATATTGTAAGTGAAATCCCAAGTGTCGTTAGTGGAATGTGAACAGTCACTGTGTAATCTAAAGAGTTATTTCTAAAGGGGTTGAAGAGTTGTGAGGGTAGTCAAAGAATCAATAGGGAATGTCAAGGTTTACCCTACCCTTTGTTATATATAGAACCTCATAACTCATAGTATAGGACTTTGGGAGACATGTTTTTGGCTAGGCATTACTTACAGAAGGCTTGGAGAGTATTGTGACAAGCCTTGGCTTCTCCACAGTGTAGAGCAAGTACATCTCATTGGAGAAGTAACTGATGTTGACTGTAATGTTCCACTATTGGGGCTAGTGGTTTTCAATGGTTTATGTATGGATGGAACTTTCACTTAATAACATAACTGAGCAAACACGTTTTCATGCATATATTGTTATTGTAGTTCGACTATTCTGGTTACTTCACTACTACAAAATGGCTAATTAGTTACTAAACAAAGGACTAAAATTTGCATATAAACAAGCATTTTTCAGTCGGTGACCAATAGTAGCTAATCTACAGTATCTTATAATGTGACCAACTTTTAGCCGTTTGTAACTTAGTCATTAATTGGTTGTCTCAATTTTATTGTCTAGTAGTATATTTAGTCATTAATTTTGTCATTTATTTACTCATTAACTGTCACAATTAATGCCCAAATATACAACAAAATATATTACTATATTATCATCTGAGAAAACCAATTAATGACCAAAGAAATATGACCAAAATGTTGGTTTTGTTATAAGATAATGTAAATTAGCTACGAATAGTCATACATATGAAAATTTTAGTCATCATTTGAAACCAATTAATGACCAAAGAAATATGACTAACATTTTGTTGTGTTATAAGATACTATAAATTAGCTACTGATAGTTGTATATATTCAAAATCTAGTCATCGTTCGTAATCACAAATTTATCATTTGTGGTATTCATTCATCTTTTTTGGCAGTTTCATATTCATTACATAAATGACTAAATTTAGTAGTTTATATTCATTTCATTTACTTTCATTAATAGTTATTATAAATGACTAATTTAGTCATATATTCATTTTATTTGTGTTCATCATCAATCAATATGAACTATTAATTTAGTAGTTATAGATTGATTTTATGTTTTCATTATTAATCAATATAAATTAATTAGTATGATTTTGTGTCTAAATTAAAAAAAATGCCATACAATGCACATGTTCCATATGTTTATTACATTACCAAATAATATCAAATACAACTATAAATAATTCCAACGACGTAAATTATACTTTATGAAATTTCAAGTATTACAATACGAATTTTCAACTTAATATTGGTTGGAATACATTTCACACATGAAATAATGTTACATCACTTCACAACGTTATCATTATTTTTCCTAGGCATTGTAGGCGAATTCACTAGCTCTAAAGACTTGATCATTAGCTTGTATGTGTGTGTCTCATGCAAGTTATTGGCTTTAAGGTGATCACTAGGCTGGTTCTCTTGTCTCTCTTTTTGAATTTTTCACTCCAGTGTTGTTGTTCTCTTTCTTCAATTCTTGCTTCTTATGATCCATATTGAGTTCATTAAAGATGATGAACATTGCAATATAAATTAAATTAGAATATAAAGTTTCTATATGACATATACCATAACATCATTAATTTTAATGCCATTTTTTCCTTGGAAAAGTAAGAAACTCAAAAAACTTTCTTCAGTTGGGTAATAGTTTTTAGTTCGGTGATAGGGGCCACTATGTGGCTAGATGAACTATATAAGAAAATAAAATAAAATGTTACCATAGAAAATAGCACCTTAGGAAATTAGTATTCAACCTTCAAGAAAATCTTAGGCACAACCATACCACCAAAGTTACATGCTAAGAATATAAGATAATAGGTAGCTTGTGGAAGTAGATGGAAAGAAAAAGATAAGTGTAAAAAATCTCCTTATTTCTTGTCGTAAAAGAGTCATGTTCCTCAAATTTGGGGAAACTTTTGCCCACGGTAAAATTTCCTAGATATTATGACCTATGTTCTTAGGATCATGAGATTGATCGAACATCATATTGGATTGTGGAGACAAAATGATTCAACTTTCCAAGATGAATCACCCCCACATTACTGTAGATATTATTAAGTTGTAAAAAATAGGCTTTGTTACAATACCATGGGTCAATACCGTGGATTATCAATACCACATGCCCAAAACCCGTAAATTATTCCATAATCAAAATATTTTATAACAATATGACAAGATTCTTAACCATGGATATTCACCCCATTTTCTCATTGATATTATGAGCTTTTGAATAGGCTTTGTTACAATTCCATATCTTATCAATGCCAGATGCCCAAAAATCATAACGTTGTTTAGAATAAAAATATTTTATAACAATATGACAAGAGTGTGAACCATGGGTATTCACCCTAACTTTTCCATGGATATTAGCTTGTAAATAGTCTTTGTTACAATACCACAAACTAGTACCATGGCTTATCAATAGCACATGACCAAAAAACATAACTTATTTCATGGTAAAAATATTTTAATTTAATTTAATACTATAACCTTCTTTTAATTGAATCTAAAAGGAAAAATGTTACAATTTTAGATATATCTAAACCTTCTATCCTCGCTACTACTAAAATTATTCCCATAGAAATTAAATTAAGGTTTTTGAGCCGAGATGCTCATTCTATATCCCAGTATGATGTGTAATGATGTATCTCCATCGTCAAAATTGAAATTTTGGTCATGCCAACTAAAATAAAAAAAATTAAAAATCTAAAAATAAAATAACTATACAAAAGATTTAAATAATGTTGACAGATAAAAAAATTGCACGTGAAGAAATTAAATCCATTTCAGCTCATATTTGATCCATATTTAAAATGGATCTATGTTGGTAATAAAATTGAGCTAAGATGGATCTATGTTGGTTAAAGAACCATGTAGTGCTAAATCCCTATAATACTAGTGATTCCCCCATTACTATTGTCATTGTAGCCCTAATTATTATTGTTGTGCCCCTATTTTCCCCATATTGTTATTAGTGTGCCCCATAAAAGCCCACTATTGTTATTGTTATACCCTTATCTTATTATTGTTATCTTGGCTTTGATTATATTGTGACCCCTTAGAATCCTATATATAGAAAAAAGGTTTTGTCATTTGTATCATCCAAGAATTGTTCATTTGTGTAATTAAAGGAGGTTTCATCCTCAAAGAGGCTGATTTTGAAGTTGTTAATCTATCTTTTCTTCTATTTTATGAGTTGGTTGCATAACATTTGGTATGAGAGCTTTGGATTCTAGGTTTTCGCTGCTCCAAATAGGTAATCATGGAATTTTTTCTATAAAGTTTTTTCTATTATCTTTCAGAAGCTAAAAATAAAAATAAAAATTGAGCCAAATTCTTGATGAACCTCGGATCTAAATTTTAGATCTTTTTCCCTAATATATTTGAAAATATGATCCAAGTAATTTAGGGTTTTTGTAGGCTCCCGAATTACATCCCAGGCAGGCAGACATTGGGAAAATCATCATAACGTTTTCTCTGAGCATCAGATTCAAATTTCAAAAGTGATTATTGAAAGAGGACGGAAAATAGTTTTATGTGTATTGTTTCCAGGCCCGAAGGTTGAAATAGTGACACGTGGCACTTCCTACAAGGTCTCTCTACTGAAAAATTATATAATCATGTCATCTTGGGAGATTGGGCATAACTATTTCTTGGAGAATCCCATTTCAATCAGACTGGTGGCGTTGGGAAAGAGGACGCATAGTGCACCCACAGGTTAGAATTTTGGACCTTCAAGATCCAAAATTTCATAGATACAATAGATTCAATATCAATCTCCTACAAAGAAAAAAAAAGGTATGTAGGGCCTTTAAAAAATTTGCATAAGTTTGGTTTGAAAAATTAGTTTGAAGTGATTCAAAGGGCATATTGAGGCATAATTATCATTAATTGATGCCCTGAAGAAAGAAAATGGAAACAAATAGTAAGTAACCTAAAATTTGTGCCATGACTCATTAATAAGAGGAAGAAGTGCAACATCATATATCAAAATTACAAGAGCAAGTGCAACAATTTTCACTCTCACAAAAAGTAACAAAGCTAAGATGGATGGATTAAAGAAAGGCATGGAAGGTAAGATAAGTGGCATGAAAGCTAAGATGAATGGCATAGAAGCTAATATGAATGGCGTGGAAGCTAAGATGGATGACATGGAAGCTAATATGGATAGTATAGAAGCAAAGCTTAAAGGCAACATCGAAGATTTTAAGATAGATTTGACAAAGTTCCTACAAGAAATGCTTACTAATGGCCGAAGGGTATTAAAGGAAACTCATGATGAAAACAAAATAAATGTTAACCATGATTTCATAGACTCTAACATTGGATTGAAGACCCACCATGCTCCAAATATCGATATGAGAAATTTTAATGGGAAGGATCCCATAACATGGATAGTACATATGGAGCAATATTTTGATCTCAATAATGTGCAGAACACACAAAAGGTATGCATTAAAACTTTATATTTTGAACCAAATCAGTTTGTATGGTATTAATGTCTTTTCTTTCGTAAACAAATTGTCACTTGGGTAATATTTATAGAAGAAATGATAGCACATTATGAGGATACAAAAAGCAACACCTTTTTTAGCCAATTGATAAATCTCAAACAAAAGGGTTCAATGATGGAGCACATTCAGGACTTCCAAAAATTTAATATAAGGGTAAAAGATATTCTAGAGGAGCATAGGATTGATGAGTTCATAAGGAATTGAGAGGATAACATCCAACATGAGGTTTGTCTATGGGAACCTGATTCATTGCAGAAGGCATTGAGGTTGGAAAGAAAAAATGAAAGCAAAATTATGGAAACAAGGAAACCTACCACTCACAACTGTAAAGATGGAAGTGTTGTTTCTCCTAGCCTTCCACAATAGACAAGGTTGACACCACAAAAATTGGAAGAAAAAGGAGAAAAAGGGGTTTTTTATAATTGTGATAGCAAAAACACTAAAGGTCATAAGCATTCTTAGAAGAAATTATTTTACATATATTGTGAAGACGAGGATGAAAAGGAACAAGAAATGTCAAAAGAAGAGGATATACACCAGGGAAAAACCGTCGAGAAAGAAGAAATGAATCTAACCACATGTTGTAATGCATTGCCTGGGATTACCACTCCTCAAAATCTCAAGATACAAGGACATATCAAGAAGAAACAATAAATAGTGTTTCATGATTCGGGCAGGACCCATAATTTTTTTCATTGTAAGATAGACAAGGAATTGAATTGCTTATTATATCTAGCACCAGAGTGTCAAGTGATGGTTGCAAATGGAGGAACCATAAATTTCTCCAGAAAGTGCATTAATATCAAGCTATCCATGGCAGAATATGTTTTGAATCGCCCAATCCTTTCTATTCCAATGGGTGGGGCTAATGTTGTACTGAGAGTCAAATGGCTACAATATTTGCGTATGATAACTTTTAATTTTTGAGAACTTTACTTGAATTTTTTTTGGAAGGAAAGGAAGTTGAATTAAGGGATATCATAGGGAAAATGAGAAAAATAATAAGCTCTAACAACATGACAATGCTTCTAAAGAAAGAAAAACGAGGTGTAATTGCACAATTATGTTCGCTAGAGGTTCCCACGTCGAAATCATATATTTCTCCTGATCTCCAAAAAGTATTGGACAATCATTCTAGGGTATTTTATAATCTGAAAGGCCTCCCACCTATTTGTGATCATGATCATGTTATCATTTGAATCTAGGAAGTGTTCCTCCAAACATCAGGCCTCACAGGTATCCTTATTTCCAAAAGAGTGAAATTGAATGTATGGTTGTAGAAATGCAAGAAGATGGTATAACTCAACCTAGTCAACGTTATTTCTCTGATCCAGTAGTATTGGTGCACAAGAAGGATTGATGATCCAAATTGGATCCTCAAACAATTCCATGATTGTTAAGAATGAATGACAGACTTCAAGAAATCTTATAACTATCATAAATAACCTCTGAATAATGTTAATTTGCAGCCAACATGGAGGAACGAGGACCTTCGGTTAAAGCGTGCTAACCGTTGGCCCATGGAGACTGTCATGGTGTAAAAATGGTAGTTGGGAAGCAAAAACCAAGAAACGAAGGTTGTTTCTGATACACAAAGTGCTAATCGCGTATTGCTGGGCAAAATCCCTTGAGAAGGAAAAGCCCTGAGCGCTCGGTCACAAGGGAAACCAGAAAACTATGGGAAAGTGCTAAAACCGATAGCCGGGTCCCATGCTCAAAATTTGTGAAATATCAGAGGCATTTCAGCTGGCAAGTGGGTTTGGCCAATGACGCAGCGATTCCATACATTGAGTGACGTGTGTCTGGTGGGGAGAGAGAAAAAATTGCTTACATCATGGACTAATGATCGAGCAACTCAACTGCACAATCTAAGAGAAGACTGTAGGATCTGGGGTCTCTAGATCAAATAACAAAGGTTCAACCCAATGGATGGTTAGACTCAAGACAGAAATAGACTATGGTGCACACAGATTTCAAGTCTGATTTGACCAATGAGCCAACAAAAGGATCCATTTCACAGGCATTTGGGAAATGATGGAAAAAAATACCGTTCAGGAAGAACTGACACTCAGTTTGTAAGAAGATAGGTGGCTACCTCTCTGCAAAGCATTACATAGCAATGATTGTGCAGGGCAGAGAAGTCCCAATAGATAATGGCATGTGATCCAAAGAGCTGGGAAGCTGAAATGAAGAGTTAGGGAATGAACTGGCTTTAAAGACATGAGCTCACAGAGAAAAGAGAGAGAGACAGTGAGTTAGGGAAGTAGTGAAGAAGCTGAAGGTTAAGAGACACAAAAAGAAATGCAAAATTGTAGAGAACAGGGAAGCCGAGCTGACCATCAGAGTAAGGGCAGAATCAAGCAGACAAAGACCAATTGAGGTTGAAATTCAATAATGGGAGTCTGTGAACTCCAAGGACTTGTGAATTCCAAGTGCCATCCTATTGATCATCCTTTGTCAAGTGAGACTCAGATTGAACTCCTTATTGTAAGACTTTGCTTTAAAAACCCAATAAAAAGGCCACCACTGAAATCTGGACCAGGAGATGTAGCCCAGGAGGATTGGGTGAACTCATTAAATTTTGTTGTGTTTTTATTTTGCTTACTATGATCTCTTATTGTTTCAAGTGTCTATTTATTTTGCAATCTTATTGATCCATTGCCTAAGATAGCAAATACACACACACCAACACATGAGTCTGTAATACCTTCATTAATTTCCTGAGGTCGCCTAGGGGTGATTTCAAATCAAGTGGTATAAAAGCTATAGGTTGTTAAGGTTAGACAAGCTTGTGCTGGATTTAGCTATTGAATGCTAACTAGATGAAAGCTCAAATTAGGAGAAGGAGAGTTGGTCGAAACTAATCCTAAAATTAGAAGAGTCTATCCTTAGAAAACAATGTCGGAGGAAGGTTCTGTGGGGCTAGACCCTCAATTTATAGATAGTTTCCTGGCCATAAGGTCCATGGTAGAGGAAATGTATAAGGACATTAGAAAACATAAAGATGAAGATTCATCAGGCTCCAAACAAGATAAAGGAGAAGAAGAGTCTCTCCTACATGACCACTCAAAAGGCAAAGGGAAAGAAGAAAACTTTCTCACACCTCCTAATAGCTGTGAACATAAAAAAAAGACATCATTGATTAAACTAGATGTTAAATTTGATTTACCAATATATCGTGGAGAGTTGAATGTAGAAATGATGGACAATTGGATTAGACAAATTTATGTTTATTGCACAGTGTAGAGTATTGATTCAGACAAGAGTAAGATTTAGCTGGCCAGCCTACGCCTTAGAGGCACTGCCTTTGTTTGGTGGGAAGGAAAGGCCCAAGCTGACATGAAGAGACATGGTAATACTCTTTCTGTCTAGAGTGAATTTGTTTTGAGAATCAAAAAGTAGTTCTATCCACTAGCCTACATGCAGCAAGCCATGATGAGCTATAAAACTCTTCGACAGTTGAAAGGGCAAAGTGTATAAGGTTACACCCAATAATTTAGGAAGAGAGATTTGATTCTAGGAATCTCATTATACTCACCTAAGACTATGTTCAAGTACATCAACGGTCTACACAGTTACATTAGACACATTATCCTCATGTTTAATCCCACTAGTATAAATGAGGTATCTATTCAAGCTATGCATCTAGAAGCTAGAGGAAAGAATGGAAACCCAGAAGTTGAGGGATCATCCCAACCCACTGCAAGCAAGAATAAGGAGAAAATAAAACAGAAATGGAAAGCAAGGAAGGCCAACGCTGAACAGAAAAGCAAGTCTTCATGAACTCACTATAAGAAGGATGGGCTTGATGATGAGCAATGTTGGATTCTGCATCTAGAGTTGAGACCTATGAAGTTTGAGGGCAAGAAGAATAAGATTGCTGCAGCGATTCAGAAATATTTGGGATCAAACTCAGGAGATGAAATGAATTATAAATTCATGCAAACAATGCTTACTGATGGTTGTAAAGGAAAAGAAACCTGATAAAATCAATGTATTTTAGGGCTGTGATGCTAAACATCAAGCTAATTTAGAAAAAGTTGTTTCATACTATGATATCTTGTTTCAAGAACCTAAAGGTCTACCACCCAAAAAGGAAATAGTGCATGATATTAATTTGCAGCAATATGTTCCACTGCCTAACACTGGAAGGTACAGGTTGTCTACTTTAGAGAATGCATAAATCAAGAAGCAGGTGCAAGAGTTGCTCGAGAAGGGGTTCATCAAACCTACACATCACCATGTGGGTCTCTGATCATTTTGGTGAGAAAGAAAGATGGCTCATGGAGAATGTGCATTGATTACCAAGCATTGAATAAGATAACAATCAGAAATCATTACCCCCTTCCTCACATAGATGATCTATTAGATCAATTCAAAGAAGCTCTTTATTTTTCCAAGTTAGACTTGCATAGTGGATATCATCAGGTCAGATTTGCAGAACAAGATGCATGGAAGACTGCTTTCAAAACAAAGCAGGGATTGTATGAGTGGCTGGTTATGCCTTTTGGCTTAACTAATGCTCCTGCTACTTTCATGAGAATAATGAATGATGTACTCAGAAATTTTCTTGATGGTTTTGTTATTGTATATTTGGATGACATTTGATCTTTAGCAAAACATGGGAAGAACATTTACAGCATGTTAAGCAAACACTAGATGTTTTGAAAAGAGAAAAAAATTATGTTAAACTCTCAAAATGTGAATTTGGCAAAACATATTTGAATTATTTCGGACATATAGTAGGGGGTGGTGAATTGAAGATAGATCCCTCTAAGGTTGCAGTCATTGTAAACTGGCCTAAAGCCAAATATGCTACAGAAGTTAGGAGCTTCTTAGGAGCAACACAATATTGGAGAAAGTTCATTTCTAACTTTTCCTTAATTGTAGCTCCCTTACATGCTCTAACATGATTGAACAAGGTGTTTCAGTGGGGAGGCAAAGATTAGAAAGCCTTCAACACCTTCAAAGAAAAGATTAGTACAGCACCAATACTAGCACTACCAAATCTTCAAAGACTATTTTAGATCCAAACAGATGCCAGTGACTATGCCATGTCAGTAGTGTTGATACCACACGGTAAAACCATATGTTATCATTCTGAGACATTTCATTCTGCAGTAGTTAACTATCCCACATATGATAAAGAATTGTATGGATTAGTACATAGTGTGAAAAAGTGGAAACATTACTTAATGGGCAAAGAAACAATTATACATGCTGATCATCAACCACTTCAATTTCTACACTCCCAAACTAAGTTGTAGCAATCAAGACACTATAGATGGATGGGTTTCCTACAACAATTTCATTTATTCATCAGATATAAAAAGGGCATACATAATGTTGCAGATATGTTATCTAGACCCATTATAGATGCATATACTATACTTAAGCATAATTTTGTGTTACGTGAGAGCTACATTGAACAATATGCTCAAGATATAGACTTTAAAGATGTATATGCAACTTTAAGTCAAGGAAAATGAGTAGAAGAATTCAATTATCATATTAAGGACTGAATCTTATATCATTTTGGGAAGTTATGCATTTCACAAACTGAAAGAGTAAAGATAATTCAAGAAGCACACACTTCTATAATATCAGGTCACTTTGGGATAAGTAAAACAGTTGCACAGTTGCAAAGATTTTATTATTGGGCAAAAATGAATGAGAAAGTTTCCAGATATGTAAGAGGGTGTGCTATGTGTGCTAAAATCAAGCCCAGCAATAGAAAACTAGGCTTGTACACTCGATTGCTAGTTCCTCCTCATCCTTACGAAAGTGTTTCTATGGACTTTGTTGGAGGACTACCTAAATCTAGGAAAGGTCATGATTATCTATATGTTGTTGTGGATAGGTTCAGCAAAATGTGTATTTTGATATCTTGTAATAAACAAATTACAACTAAACAAACTGCAAAACTATTCTTTCAACATGTATGGGTTTATTTTCTATTACCCACTTCCATTATATCTCATCGAGACACCCAATTTGTGGGAAGGTTTTGGTCAAGTCTGTGGGAACTAGTGGACACCAAATTGAAAAAAGGCACAACTTTCCATCCATAAACCGTTGGCTAGATGGAAGTAGTTAACAGGACAGTGATCCAGTTGCTTAGGGGATATTGCAACAAGCATCCTAAGCTTAGTGATGAAAATTTATGTTATGTGCAGCATGCTTACAACTAAGCCAAACATTCTTTGACATAGATATCTCCTTTTGAGACCTGTTTTGGTTTCACACCTAGGTCTCCCTTGGATTTTGTCTTTCGTAAGGACACAATAGTGGAGGGACACAACGATGTGGACAAGACAACTAGGTTTGTTGAACAAATCCAAGAGATCCATCGGCTAGTACAAGAACAACTGGAAAAGATCAAGGCCAAATACAAGGGAAAGCATGACAAGCATCGGATGGAGCATAGCTTCCAATTTGGTGATCAAGTCTGGTTGTATATTAGCAAGGACATCATACAAGGTGAAGGTAAAAAGTTGAAACCAATAAGGTATGGACCTTTCAGGATCCTTGAGAAAATTGGTGAGAATGCTTTTTGCCTTGATTTGCTAGCTTATATGCACATCTACTTAGTCATCAATGTAGATATCTTGAGACTATTTGAACCTTCATTAATCGAAGATCCTTAAGAAGATAGTCAATTGCCTTCTATTGATGACCTGCTACCTAAATATCTTAATGAATTGCGGGAAGACACAGTTTTGGACAGGAAGGTGAGAATGACGCATAGAGGAGATCTTGAGTACCTCAGAATTGGGTTCAGGGGCTCAAAGCCAGGTAGTGCAAAATGGATAGAGATTGGACAGGTGAGCAAGTTGCATCCTCACTTAGTCGATGCTTGAAAACCAACTTTTGGTGGTATAAAAGCTTTTTTCAGTGGGAAGGTCCTGGTCTGAATTGGATCCTCAAAAAATTCCATGATTCTTAAGAACGAATGACAGACTTCAAGAAATCTTATAGATATCAAAAACAACCTCTGAATAATTATAATTTGAGCCAGCACGGAGAAATGAGGACCCTCGGTCAAAGCGCACTAATTGTTGGCCCATGGAGACTGTGCATGGTGAAAAAATGGCAGTTTGGAAACTCAAACCCAGAAACAGAGACTATTTCTTATATGAGATTAGAAAAACCCTTCGAGAAGGAAAAGCCTTGAGTGCTCGGTCACAAGGGAAATTGGAAAATCATGGGAAATCACTAAAACTGACAGGCGGGTCCCATGGTCAAAACCAGTGGAATACCTTAGGTATTTCAGGTAGTAAGTTGGTTTGGCCAGTGAACCAGTGATTCCATACACCAACTTATCTGTGTACGGTAGGGAGACAAAAAAAACCACTTACATTATGGACTAACGATTGAGCAACTCAACCTCACAATATAAGTGAATACCGTAGGATCTTGGGGCTCCAGATCAAACGGCAGAGTGTTATTGAGCGTGAAGATTTACGACCTCATGCTTTAGGGGGCAACTGTTATAGAGATATTTGGGCACTGTAACCCCAATCACATATGTCCATAAACCAAGGGCTTCTAAACCCCAAAAAGTGTTGTGTCATACCCTAAAGGAACAAGGTTAGTTGATTACATCATTTCCCAGAAGTTCTCCCTCGCAAATGGCTTAGAACTGGTCAAAACTAGACCATACAGACTGCTCCATGCTAAGGGTGTGATGCATCTCACCTGTCACATGCAAAGGGTACGATGCATACTGAAAAGCCCTTTTGTAGGGTGTGATGAGCGGGAGCAGACAAATGGAAGAGGTAGTTTGCTAGGTGGAGACCCAGAGAATCTTCTAGAAACTACTCATTTGACACTTGTCTCTCTGAATTCACCCAAGGATGAGTAAGAGATCATGAAATCTCCAAGTGGAACCAAGAACTATTAGTGAAATGACACTAGTCAAAATCCCAGAAACTAACTCACACATCTGCAAATATCTATATATGGATCCCTCATCCTAGAGATCCATGAGGTTGGGATTATGTATTTTGTAAGGAAGCGTTGTTGGTTTCTTTGTGAAACATTGTAATGTTGGGTGATCTAGCCTTTCGTGAGGTGAAGAGGGCTTTCATGCTGGGAGGATGGCACTGGATCAGACAGCTAGATTGTAATCCTCTCTTCTACTACTTCTATCAATAAAGCTATTTGAGTTTTCCTCCATATACTTGTATACTTGTTTCCTACTTTGAATCTACAGGTGTTATTTGAAGAGGGACAAGTGAGAAAGGAGTGGCGAAATATCTATCAAGGGAGAGAGGAAACAAGCAAAGAGCCAAGCGAAAGACCGAGGTTTGTACTCTCTGCTTCTCTCTCATCTATCTCTCATAAAGGAAAACACAAGTGACTTTAAATTGTTTGTTTCTAAGATAGCTACCGTCTTAGTGCGACTAGCACCTCTGAATGGACACTAGTTTTCTCGATAACACGGAGGTTCAACCTGATGGATGACTAGACCCGAGGGAGAAATAAACTATGGTGCATAGAGATTTGAAGTCTCATTTTGACCAATGAGTCAACAAAAGGATCCGTTTTGTAGGCATCTCAGAAATAATGGAAAAAAATGACCATTCAGGAAGAAATAACACTTAGTCCACAAGAAAATAGGTGGCCACCTCTCTGCGAAGCGTTACAAAACAATGATGATGTAGGGTAGAGAAGTCATAGCAGACAGAGGTAGGCAATCCAAAGAGCTAGGATGCCGAAATGAACTATCAGGGAATGAACTCGCTTTAAAGCCATGAGCTGACAGAGACAAGAGAGAGAGATAATGAGGCAGAGAAGCAGTGAAGAAGCCGAAGGCTGAGGGACACAAAAAGAAAGGAAAAAATGTAGAGAACAAAGAAGTTGAGCTGACCATCAAAGTAAGGGCAATATCGAGTAGATAGAGACCAATTGAGGTTGAAATTCAGTAAGGGGAGTATTTGAACTCTAAGGACTTGGGAATTCCAAGTGCCATCCTACTTATCATCCTATGTCAAGTGAGACTCAGATTGAGCTCCTTATTGTAAGACTCTGCATTAAAAACACAATAAAAAGGCAACCACTAAAAGTTTGACCAGGAGATTTGGCCTAGGAGGATTGGGTGAACTCATTAAATTTTGTTTTGTTTTTGTTTTCCTTACTATGATCTCTTATTGTTTCAAGTCTGTGTTTATTTTGCAAACTTATCAATCGATTGCCTAACACAACATAGACACACACACTAGCACATGAGTCTATAATACCTTCATTAATTTCCTGAGGTCACATAGGGGTGATTTCAAATCATTTGATTATGGTGCATGTGTATAGATTATAGGGAGCTCAACAAGCTCACTATTAAAGATAAGTTTCTCATTCTTTTCATTGATGAATTATTGGATGAATTTCATGGATCAATTTACTTCACCAAGTTGGATCTTTATTCAGGATATCATCCAATCAGAATGAAGGCTCAAGACAATCTGAAAACAACGTTTAGAACTCATGAGGCTCATTATGAATTTTTGGTCATGCCTTTTGGCCTGACCAATGCACCTTCTACATTTCAAGGTTTGATGAATTCTATTTTCAAATGCTTCCTTAGGAAAATTTTGTTAGTATCTTTTATGATATACTAATCTATAGTAAGTCTTGGAAGGATCATGTTCAACATGTTGACAGGGTGCTAAAACTATTAAAGTAGAAGCAATTATATGCAAAAGGTTCCAAATGTTTCTTTGGATTACAAGAGGTGGAATATCTGGGTCATATTGTATCTCATGAATGTGTTAAGGTAGACCCAAGAAAAATTAAAGCCATTAAAGAATGGAAAATCCCCACATCCATAAAGCATATCCATGGATTTCTCAGGTTGACAGGGTATTATTGCAAGTTTTTTATGAATTATGGGAGAATAACAACATCTCTAAGAATATTATTGAAGAAGGATGCATTTTCATGGACTTTATAAGCAATTAAGGCCTTTGAACATCTTAAAGAGGTAGTGTGCCAAGCACCGGTCTTACCTACGTCAGACTTCAGAAAAACCTTTATTGTGGAATGAGATGCCACAGGAAATGGAATTGGTATTGTTTTAATGCAAGAAGAAAGACCCATTTCTTTTGAAAGTCATCCAATCAAAGGAAAGTATTTACTCAAAACTATTTATGAGAAGGAAATTTTGGCAATACTACATGAACTTAAGAGATGTCGACCCTACCTAATGGGAAGACTCTTCAAGGTAAAAACGGATCATGATAGTCTTAAATACTTTTTAGAACAAATATTATCTTCAGAATAACAGCAAAAATGGGTCACAAAGATTTTGGGTTATGACTTTGAAATCATTTACAAAAAACAGAAGAAAAATGTTGTTGCAGATGCACTTTTAAGAAAGGATGAGGATGTGGAAACATTGATTTGTGCCATTTCTATTATCCAACAAAATTGGCTAAACAAAGCAAGGGATAAATGGAAGAATGGCGAAGAAGTGTGGGCACTCATTCAAAAGTTACAACAAGATCCCAGTACATCTGATACATTTATCTAGAAAAATGATTTGTTATGGTAATAAGATCTCTTATACATCTGTAACAATTCCCAACTAAAACAAAAGATTCTTATGGATTTGCACACCTCTCCTTTAGGAGGGCACTCATGATTTTTAAAAACTTACCACAGGGCTAAGAAGGATTTTTTTTGTGATGGCCTTAAATCTAACATTCAAACTTTTGTGGCAAAATTTCTAGTTTTCCAACAAAAAGCTGAAACAACTACGACCCCAGGTCTATTACAACCTCTATTGATTCCATGCCAATGTTGGGAGGAGGTTTCAATGGATTTTATCATAGGTTTACCCAAGTCTGAAGAAAAGAGTGTCATCATGGTGGTAGTTGATAGAATTACCAAGTATGCACACGTTTTGCAGTATCTCATCCATTTAAAGCTAGTATAGTTTGTACTGCATTCATGGAAACACTTCAAAAGCTACATGGAAAGCTAAACATTATTGTAACCATCAGAGATCCCATTTTCAGTTGAATTTTTTTGACAAAATTATTTTCTTGTCTGGGTACTCAGTTAGCTCATAGCTCATCTTATCATATTCAATGTTATGGGAAAACTGAGATAGTAAACAAATGTTTGGAAGGATATCTTCGTTTCCTTGTAACTGATAAATAGACACAATGGGTTAAATGGTTGCTTTTGGTTGAATGCTAGTATAACACTTCCTTCCATACTAAAGTAAAAATGAACCCATTTATGGCACTTCATGCATATCATCCACTATCCATGACATCATATTTAAGAGTAAGTTCTAAGGTTAATGTAGTGGAACATCACATCGAGCATCAACAAAAAGTTCTCCAACTCTTAAAGGATAACCTCACTTTGGCACAGAATAGAATGAAACAACAGGAAGATCAACATCGCAGTGAAATAAGTTACGATGTAGGTGACTGGGTATTTATATAGCTACAACCATATAAAAAAATGTCCCTCAAGTAAGCTAATAAGAATAATAAATTATCAACAAAGTATTATGGTTCGTACAAGGTGTTGCACAAGATTGGTACTATGGAATACAAATTGGAGCTTCTTGTAGGTTCCCGAGTGCACCTAATTTTCCATGTTTCATGCTTAAAGAAGATTATAGGTGACAAACTCCTAGTTCAAACAATATTTCTAAAACTTTACGAGGAAGGAAAAATCATATTGGAACCTGAAGTAGTCATAGAAACAAGAACTCAACAACTACGAAATCGATCTATTTCAGATTATCTTATCAAGTGGAAGAACTTCCCTGATAAAGATTCCACATGGGAGGATGAGAATTTTATACTAAAGTATTGAGGAAAACACTCTTTTGAAGGAGAGGCGCATGTTAGATCCCTATAATACAAGTTATTCCCCCATTACTATTGCCATTGTAGCCCTTATTATTATTGTTGTGCTCCTATTGTCCCCATATTGTTATTAGTGTGCCCCATAGAAGCCCACTATTGTTATTGTTGTGCCCTTATATTATTATCGTTATGTTAGCTTTGATTATATCCTAACCCCTTAGACTCCTATATATATAAAGGACATTTTTTCATTTGTATCCTCCAAGAATTGTTCATTTGTGTAATGTAAAGGAGGTTTCCCCCTCGAAGAGAGTGATTTTGAAGTCGTTGATCTATCTGTTCTTTTGTTTTATGAGTTGGTTGCATAACATATAGATCAATCTTAGGTAAAGATATATAAATAACCAACATATATCCATCTTAGGTAAGGATCGAAGGGATGAGAGAAAGTAAACTGACTATCAGAAATGTATTAAATATAGTTTATGATTGTTTTAAGTTTTTCATTATTTTATTTTCTTTGACATGATTGATCCAAAATATAGATTTAATATTTTAAAACCAACAAAGTTTTTTTAATTTAGATAATTTATTAAACACAATACAATGTGATCAAACTTAAGAGAGAGTTGGGGTTTGCGGGGCATGGGGAGGAAGGGAGCACTAGTAGAAAACCATGAAATTAGTGACTAGGTGACTAAAAACGTTAGTCACCACAACTTTTCCAAGTGCAATACTATCAAAAATTACCAAAATTAAGAGACCCAACTAAAAATGACTAAGATAAATGACTATTTTAGTCATCAGTTAAAATATACGACTAGCTAATATGTAATACTACTAAAAATGACTAACATAAATGACTAATTTAGTCTAGGAAAAAAAATATTACTACCTAAAAAAACTACAATAACATAAATTAGTCGTTTATGTTAGTCATTTTAATTGTGTCACTTCAACAATCTAAAATTACAAGTCATACGAGATTCAAAGTTTGTTTTAGATTGGGTGAAAGGTTATATTTCCTTGCACACTTCTTTATTGGATCAAAGGATGATTAATATTGTGGGTCTTATTAGAATCTTTAGGGTCATATCATTTCGTCACATTCACAGAATCAAACTAAAAGGTTGACAAATTATCGAAAAGGGTATTGGGCCAACACCTCATTTTGGAACACGACATGACCACCTATATATGTTGCAACAATCCTTCCAAGTTATTTATTTAGTTTCACATATATTTCACATTTCTCCTTTGTCCTGCAAAGTGGTAGTGCTAAGGATAGGGTATGAACTTTGATCAAAGAATGTTCACTTAGTACCATTACCAAATTTCCTTCATGCAACTTGCATGATGATAAATGGATGCCATTTGAATGTTACAAACATGTAAGTAGTCCACATTCAAGTTTGTTTTCTTGATTGTCCTTTGTGACAATAACAAGTTTGAATACTTCCTTTATTTATCATCGCAAGCACCTAACTCTTTGTTGTCGCAAACATAGTTAATATTGTTGGTGTATGATCTCTTAATTGTGGAATGGTCTCTTGATGATGATAACAAACTCTCAATCTCCAATGCTCATGAATATGATGAATCAATGATCTAATGCTTTACCTGTATAGACATTTTATGATTAATTTTCTATTTTTATTCTAGCATTGTATATATGCTTCACTAGCATCTCATGCTATATGGTTAATTGAGCAAGTGTTATCTTTCATTTTTGAAGTATAATTTGGTTGCATGAATAAGAATAGTTTTGTAATTAAAATCATTCAAATTTTTTTAATAATCCTGGTTTGTTTGACTATTTGCACACTTATCCCTGACCTTTTACTTTGAGAGTGAGTACTGTCAAATCACTAGTATTTGTTAAGGAACTTCCCTTCATTAGTCAATGACCTAGCTTACCTCGATATTTAAGGATTCCCCACTAAATAAGGATATCCTTCTTGTAGTCTAAAGAGTGAGAGGAGGCCACCAAGGTGACATTGGGTGGGTTACTTGATGGCTGGGGTAAAGACTTTTCTTTTCTATAGGAGTGCTTGAGTGGAGATACACTTTAGAAAATTTTTACTAGAAAATTAGTTTCCTTTATTTTGATCACCTAAAATACTTCGAACAAAATTGTGTTCTTTTAATAAAATCTTCTATTGATAAATAATTAATTCAATGAAATTAAAAAAATAAGATTATTATTATTATTGTTATTGTTATTGTTATTTTTTTTGTATATGACAAAATAGACAACTATAGCATGTTTTTACTTAAGGATTGATTATACCCACTACCAATCACCTCCAAGTGTACCTAGATTTCCTCACACATGGCACACTGAGATAATTGAAGCTTAAACCAATAA